>JBBIGC010076536.1:0-25002 GCA_037576955.1 Lepidarchus adonis
ATTTCCTGGATTTTTTTTACATTCTGTCTCTCACAGTTGAAGTGAACCTATGATGAACATTACAGACTCTCTCATCTCATATAAGTGGGACAACTTGCCAAATGGGTTGCTACCAAATACTTTTTTGACCCACTTTTAATACATAGCACCTCTTTGCATATTTTAATTTTAGATCCAAAATCTAATCTGAAAAGTATATGTAAGAAGATCAGTAATCAAATTGCAAAAATGTATTGATTTTAAAATTATATAATAAAATTAATCACCTACCTCACTAATCACACATCCAAAAATTACACATTTAATGTTAGGTAAAGGCAGTGAAAATTTAAGTCCAGAATATATGTATGACTAAATAATTACAATTGCCCATGGAGAAATGGAGGAATCGCGGAACCAAGGCTCAAAATAGGAACCGATGTGAGAATTTAGCAAAAAATAACAAAATTATTATTAAACTGTTTGTCCCTGTTGTATTCTGCCATTGAGCTGAAAGCTCATATTGACCTGAGAGTAGAATAAGTGGTGTCTGTGAGGAAGTCCCTGTCTAGGTTTTCTCTGTGGCTGTTGTCACCAGGCTGCAGTGAGGGTAAAGGCAGAGTATATGGGAAAGGCAAGAAGAGGCAATGTGTCAACAGAGGCCCGGTTTCCTAAACTTCTTTTCACACTTCACATCAGCCCACTCCTTTTCTCTCACCCCTAGGAGACAGTGTCTCTCACACTTTGGTCTATTTCCTTGTGTCTGTCTGAGTGAGCTGATTTAAAGTTAAGGGGAATTGCTCAGTCTTCACACATGGTGACTCATGGGCCTGTAAGCTCCAGCAGACAGTAACTTGGTGTGCTATTGAATAAAGGTTTCTCCCTCGCCCATGTTCTGGAGACTATTACAAAACTGTTGATTGTTGTTGCACAGTCTCAAATTGCCTAGTGCTGCCCTTGGAGCTTTGCTGTTTGGGAATACAGTTAAATCTTAAATTACTGGGCAATAGGTGGGAAGGGATGAGAAGAATGAAAAGCAAAAAGGAAGCAGTTTCAGATTCTCCCTGCACACACGTTACTGCACCATCTCCACTCTGACTCTTCTTACTTGTTACCCTGGCCTTTTACAGAATTGGTTGCAATATGTTTACACACAACAACAAACACTTTGATTAAAAAAAAAATCATGCAGGCTTCCATGATGTGACCCTTAATGTTGATGTAAGTAAACTGGTTAATTCATCACAACATAAAATGTATTTTGTGCTCACAACTGACTAATTCTAACAGCTTCAAGACACCTCCTGTATGTGTGATTTTGGCCCAGTTGTTCAGATCCTAAAGGATCCATGGGACATGGAGCTAGGACACTGGAAGGGTGAGGGAAAATGGCATTAGGGATTGATGTCTGTAGTAGACCATGTAGAGTGATTTGAGAATAAAACCTTTCTGCAGCATATTTGTTAATTCAGTACAATAATGTGTTTAGGACAAAGTTGTTTTACTACGCAATTTTAATTATTCTACGCAGATTTCTTTAAATCTGCCAATGGGTGAGGAAAAGTGAATGCCAGGTATTTATCTCACACTTTATCGGTAACAAATGGAACTATATTTTGTGCTTATATATAAATATATATATACATTTCAGAGCAATCGCATATCACGTGTGTGTGTGTGTGTATATATATATATATACACTGCTCACAAAAATTAAAGGAACACTTTTTCTATTTGGCCTGGCATGAAATTGTTAATTTCATTAAAACCCATCATCACCATGAGCTTACATTTGCAGAGCCTTTCAAATAAAAAAAAGTCTATGCCTTTGTTTCCTTGTAAAGATGTAAGTTTTGCAGCATGTGGTAGCTGATTATCCAAGTCTGGCCCAATTCTGTTCCATATGCCACCCACCAGTGACTCACTTTATGCCTAATCAGACACTTCACACTGGGAAACAAGTGAATACTCTTTCTTCATCTCCCTGTTCTTTTCCATTCTGCTTTTATGTTCTCTTTCTGTTTATTTTTCTTTAAAATTCAGATGGGTTATTGTGTGTCTCTGGGTTATTGGTACCACTATCTAAACAGGCAAAAGTGATCCATTTTGACTTCGTTAATTAGTCTAGAAAGAAAGCAACTGCAGACATCACTTGTCTCAGAAAAGGTCAGCATTAGGTCAAAACTGAGAAGTATGGATTGAAAAGTTACTACCACTGCTTGGCGAGAGGCACATAAAAGTTCATCATTTGACAGAAAAACCCTGATGACCCCAAGAAAGGATGAATTTAAAATACAACCTCCTCAATGAAAAGGGTCTCTTTACTTAAAGCAAATGCAGTAAAGCATCCAGCTGACTCAGTATTTCACATTAAGAAGCTCATAGTCAACAATTGTTGCAATGTGGAGGCCAATGGAAAATGTGTAGATGTCTTGATAAGGTAATGCCATAATGGACATTTTTGAGTGCTGTATGTAAGAGAGACGCTGTACAACCAAATAGTGAGTTGTGCTTATTTGTGATTCTCACTCTTGTATTATCTGTACCAGGCTATTGCCCGATGCTGTTTAAGTTGCAACTGCCGAGATGTTTCCCATAGATCAACTTGGAATTAAATGCTCTGGGCACAGTGGCTATAGCAAGATGTTATCAGCTGGGTTTGAACCCATGACATTTGGCTCATGATTTATGTCTAAAAATCTTTGCCCTGCAGTACAAGCAGATTGGAACAACATGGGTTCCTGTGCTATAAAAAACTAATTTTATGTTGTGAGAATTACTGTCAATGATGTATGGTCATTAGAAAAGTTTTGTCCATTAATTATGGTTAAATGCAATGTTCACAAATGGGTATTTTGTGCAAGAATTTGTTCTTAAAATACTAAAATAGAGCTTATATTAAAACTATGTATGCAATTAAAGTTTTGGTCAATATGTTAAACATGGTGTTATTTATAAATGGCTATATGCAGAAATATTTTAAATAATGATACTGCCATTAGCTATAAAAGTACACATCAGGTCTGATCATTCACAGTTCACCACAATTTGTTCCTATTTTAATGTCGATTTGCAGAAATATCCGGTCAAATAACAGCCCATATAATTAAAATAAAGGTTCCTTATGAACATAAACATTTATATCATGTTGCATGTTGGTCTCTAAAGGTTCACTTCACCATTAGGAGGTTGTGAGTTTGAACTGTGGCAATCGCATGTGTCCAATAGATCATGTGTTAGCAGTATAATAACAGCAACTAGGAAGTTTCAAATACACAATGGGAACTGACTGTGATTTAATTTGAAGGAAAAAACAGGTTTTTCAGATTTTTATTTTAGGGATTTTTGTAGTTAGTGTTTGGCACCTTTTTTTACATTCTGGATTTCAAGTAGCCATTCAGTTTCTTGACTTTCTGTCTGCAGTGTAGATAAGCCATTTGGAATCTATAGTCTCTAACTTTCTCTTTCTATTCTCTCTTTCCCCAGGGTTCACGGCACAGTGGTCTACCAGTGAAAGGACCGGTTCCTCCATGGCTGGTGAGTGACACTTCTCCACATTCAGTATAACTCACTGATCAGACTTTGGCCTGATACTAAGTCAGAAAAATTCAACTAAACATGACACTTAAATTGTAACACATTTTTGAGCAAGTCTGAGCAAGAAGAATATTTTCACTCCGGTAATGTTTACTGTTTGTATACTACTGTGTTTCATGTGTTACCCAGTGTTCGCTTCAGTTTTCAGGACAAAAAGGGAATTTGTCAAAATAACACTGCAGCATCTGAAAACCTAATTAATAAATACATTTATAAAAATGATTCATTTACAAATAATATTTCACAAAATGTGCAAATGGGCTGGTAACATCATTTCTGAAAAGTTTATACATCACCGATCCACAATCAGGCATACAGTATACAAAATAGTGCAAATTTAAGATCATTGTCACTCTCTCCTGGGGTGCATGGCCAATAAATACCACTCCAAGAAAACAACAGTAATCGACTATGTTGACATGACTCCACACTCCACTCAAGCATGGGTTCATAGTCCTTGATGAGATCTTAGCAGTAGTCTGGCTCTAACTTGCACAGAGTTTGACAGGTTTCTTTGCAAAGTAGTGATTGCTGGATAAACCATCCTAAATATAATAATTAACATATTCAGAAAACATTTAGAACTTATCTTGATAAGTTGGAAAAAAACTGTGCTGCTGTAATTCACTGTTCCAAACCACTAGCTGGCACGTTTTTACATGTAATTCTCCTAAATGATAAAAATTACTGTTTGTGCTAGTAATTACTTTCATGAATTTGATCACTCCCTAATAGCCATAGCTTGTCACATTATTCTGCAGGGCAGTTTTGGTGTGTGTGTGTGTGTGTGTTTGTGTGTTTGTGTGTGTTTGTGTGTGTGTTTCTGCTGTGGTTTCTGCTGTGCTTTCTGTTCTTTCCCTAAGGTGTCTTTTGTTGTGTTCTTGATTGCCTGCAGCTGGATATGAAATATTTATCACCACTTTTACTGGCTTATGAGGACCAGCTGGCAGAGAGAGACAAGCTCCTCAAGTCCTGTGAGGTGAGCATAAGAACTACCTACATCAGGGGTGTCAAACTCCGGTCCTGGAGGCCAGTGTCCTGCACAGTTTGATGATTTCCCTGCTCAGACATACCTGGTTCACCTGTTGATTGTCAGACTGAGTGAGTGTGTTGAAAACTACCAAAGTGTGCTGGATACTGGCCCTCCAGGACCTGACACCTTTAACACCCCTGATCTACATAGTCATTGGTGTGGGTTTATTTGAAAAAAGTTTCTTCAAGTGAATGTTTATGTGTGTACGTAAATCTTTTTAAAAATCTTTCTTTTTTTTCATTTTTTAATAAAAAATACACACACGTTCATGTTAAAGTCCTTAGTCCACTTACGGTGTCTTGTGGATACCAAAGTTATATTAGCTGCTCACGTTTATTTAACTTGGACATGATGTGGTAGTGGCTCTAATTAGCATTATAGTCAATGAATAAGAAAACATAGAATGTAGTAGGGCATTTTAAAGACATTTTTCAGAAAAAAAGCAAAATTAAACAATTTTTACTTACTCCAGATATAGTTGACCAGTGAAAATTGAAGACATGTTTGTTATGCAAATTATGCTTTTTCAAATTAGTACTATGGCACTGACTTCACATGTCATCGGACTGTTGACTAGAAGACTATAGACACCTAAATTGATTCTATAAAAATACATAGCCAAACATTTCTTATTCCATTTAAAGTGACTTAAGCTATTTGTTAAGGTGGGTGCAGATTATTGGATGTGTTATGGTCATAATATGTCTGTGAGCTTTAATAATGGATAAAACCTATGCTACTGGTATTTATATAAAAGTCATAAGGAGGACTCATCCTGGATTCCTGTGTCCAAAACCACATCCATAGTCTGCTGACTTTAATTAAGAATGTTATTTGAGTAGGTTCAGTTTTGGGCAGTTATTAGCTGAAAATATTTGGGTGACTAAATACCAATCACTTATCTTTGCTTGCTGCAGAGTGAAGTGCACAATTTTATTTCTATAGCGCTTTTTACAACAGATGTTGTCACAGTTTTAGAGAACCCGGGTCCAAGCCCCTACTAAGCAAACTGAGAGTGACAGAGGCAAGAGTTTTACAACTGTTATAAACAGTTTAGAAAAATCCCTAAACTGTAGGAGGAAACCTTGGGAGGAACCAGCACTCAGATAGGGAACCCATCCTCCTCCGGTCGACACCGGACAACAGAGGACGTTTTATCTTGACTGACTGTAGTTTATCTGTTGATGCTTCACTTGATCCTATTGCAGTGAAGAAACTTATTGCAACAAATAATGCTCAGCTTCACTTAGAACAATGGTTTATGCTTTACATCACATTAATAACTTTTTTAATAATTTAAATGACAATTGAATTTGACACAGTGGATTTAAACACTTGTAATGCAATGGCAGTCCATGTATATCTAGTAAGACTGTATGTTTTTTCTTCTTACAGGAAGAAGTGAAGCAGTTGAGGTCACGGTCAGAGGAAGTGATTCAAGAGAATGAGAAACTTCATTCAGAACTCAGCAAGAGAAGCAGTGTCAGTAATAAAGAGTGGTAAGGCTAATCTGCAGTCAAACCTCGTTAGCTCGCCCCAGTTGGTCTGGGCCGTAAATCTGGCAAAAGGGGAGGCTATCAAAATGGATATGTGACATACACCGACTAACTGGCTGATGAAATTGAGCAGTAAAAACATCAGCGATTTTCCTGCATCTATGCCATAATGGATGCAAATTTTTTTTTTTTTCAGTGAAGAAACTTATTGCAACAAATAATGCTCAGCTTCACTTAGAACAATGGTTTATGCTTTACATCACATTAATAACTTTTTTAATAATTTAAATGACATAATTGAATATGACACAGTGGATTTAAACACCTGTAATGCAATGGCAGACCATGTAGATCTTAAAGATCTGTAAAGCTTAAAGATCCACTTGGTAAGGGCCTTATTGTGATGGCTAGACAGCATCTCTAAAACAGCAGGTCTTATGGAGTATTCCAGGTGTGCAGTAGTTAATACCTACCAAAAGTGATCCAAGGACACATGGTGAATCAGCAACAGGGTCATGGGCTCATTGATGCATGTGATGACTGAAAGCTACCCTGTCTGATCTGGTCCCAAAGATATATTTTTTTAAAACAAAATGTTAATGTTAACTCTGATAGGAAGGTGTCAGAACTCACAGTGCACCACAATCAGAGTTGTTTTGGCTGAGTCAGGTACATTTTCAGCACTAGTACACACACACTGAATATAATCGAGCAGAAACCCCCACTTACTCCCCAAGAACAACATTGTCAGCAATATACTGTTACTCTCCAGCGGCTCCTTAACATCCATCAAATTATGAAATGAACACAACTGTACTCAATGTAAAATATTAGTGTTATTGGTCACGCAGACTCTCTTTTCTCATCATACAAACCATTCATTACTCATATTCCACTACTTAACAAGAGCTCTGCACTCAGAGTTGTAAATTGACATTACGATGTCATTAAAGTAATTGCTGAACTTGTTTATTCATCCTACACAGGCTGTTTCATTAGCTTTAAATGTATTTTTGCATTAAATTAAGGATCTGTGTAGAAAACTTCATGCTACAGAGGTCTAGTCACTTATCAACAGTCTTGCGCATTATAGTAATCGTGATATGTAAAGTACACTGCAGACATAAGTATGCGGACAACTGACCATCACTCAACATGAGCTTATTGGACATCCACTTCTGTTCCATTGGTGAAGTTTGACTCAAGACTCCCCCAAAATATCCAAAATGCCCTAGAACATTAATAATAATTAATATATTTAATAATTAATAATTTATTAATAATGCTGAATATTGCTTTTTTTCTATTCATGTTTACTGCTGTTTTACTGTTTGTTTTTATGTCTTGATATAGACGGTTACAGGGTTTTCTGTAAGACCCTTTAGGAAATGACATAAATGTAAAATTTGTGAGTGCTGAGCAACTGAAGGCTATATCAAGACTAGAGAAAATTTCCATTGCATAATATACTATAGTTAGTATCCTCAATTCCAAAATAATTAAACATAAAGTTAAAAGAAAAGGTGTTTTAACACAACATAAACATGCCTCTGTCCCAACTTTTGTTGACTGTCTTGCAGCCATTAAATTCTCATTTTTTTTTATTGTATTTACAAAATTCAATTATGTTGTTCAACAACTGAAAATCATTAACAAAGTATGAAGAAATGTAAATGGGAAATATCAGATTTTCCCTATTTTGTGAGACAGGGTGGTAGAGTTGAGCTTGACAGACCCCACTCAACATAAAGAAGCAACAAAAAACACTGTAAAGGAATGTCAGAACTTGCCTACTTTTGGTCCTTGGTCCTATATTATATAAATATATATATATAACTTTAAACATTGGAAACACATTTTGTTGATTTTGTAAGTTAAAAGACATTTCCTCTACATGGAACACAATTAAAAAAACACAGCATAAAATACAATTGATTTAAAACCATTTTCCACTTTTCCTAAAGGATTTACCTAAAGGTTTTATATGAAATAGGTTATAGAAAATCACAGATTTTCAATAACTCCCATCTGTGGATTCTGAAGGCCATTTCAAAATGTCTTTAGTAGTAGTGAAGCGAAATAGAATGTAATGTACAGTGGAGGAAATAATTATTTGATCCCTCGCTGATTTTGTAAGTTTGCCCCCTCAAAGAAATCAACAGTCTATTTTTTATAATTTAAGGAGCTATAAATAAGGATTATTTTAACACTGAGAGATAGAATATCAAAAAGAAAATCCAGAAAATCAATGCAGTGAAGTTGTCCTGTGCCCTTAGCAGAGAAACATTGCTAAAATATAATGTTTCTTGCTCATGGTTTTATAGCCCATTCCAGCTTTGTGCAGGGCTACAATATTGTTCCTGACATCTTTAGACAGCTCTTTGGTCTTGCCCATGGTGGAGAGATCAGAGTCTGATTGATTGATTGACAGGTGTATTTTATACATATGACTAGTTGAGACAGGTGTCTTTAATGTGGATGACGAGTTGAAATTAGCGGTATCTAACTGGTCCAGAACTCTTAATGGTTGGTAGGGCACTTAATTTACTCAATGTATATACTCAAAATATAAAGTAAAATATATAGTATTTTATATAATGTGATTTTCTGAATCTCTCACTGTTCAAATAAACCTACCATTAAAATTATAGACTGTTTATTTCTTTGTCACTGGGCAAACATACAAAATTAATGAGGGGGCAAATAAATTATTTCCTCCATTGTATATTTTGTATCACTCTCGAATAATATGTAACCTTTTCCTTTTTCCTCTGTAAGGCCTCCTGAAGTTGAAGAGTATATAGATGTTGTGCTTACAATGGTGTGAAAAAGTTGAATGACTATTAACATTTGACCTTCCAATACATAGAATTTGGCCTCTGTGTTAATAGTTATGATTTTGTTTACAGTGCTCCCTATAATTTTTGGGACAAAGAAATTTTTTTCTTTTTCTAGTATAAAAAGTGTTGTTCTATAGGGTGAAATTAAAACAGATGCAAATAAATTTTACTTAAAGTCTGTAATGTGCATTTTAGTTATGTCTGAATTTTGCACTGAGGATCAAAGGGGTAAATCGAGAAAAAGTCTGAAACATTATGGGAGGCACTGTATTAAACTTTTTCAGTGTGAGTTTTATCTCATTAACAAAGACTTCTTACTAGCCTTACTAGCTAATAATTTCCAAAGTTCACTGTTGACCAAAACGTACAGAAGCTCAACTGTGCTTTTTAGTGGCTAATTTTATTATTAATTAGTACTGTTGTTTATGTATTTTAGTGCAAAATATGACTTATAAATCATTGTCATACATATAAATGATGTAAATTATAGTAAATTGTCTGTGTGTGTGTGTGTGTGTGTGTGTGTGTTGCTAGGAGGCAGCTGCAGGATCAGGCACAGCTGGTGTTAGAGGAGAATAAGATTCTGATAGAACAGCTAGAGCTACAACATGCTAAAGCCAAGGAGACACACAGTAAACACATGCAGGAAGGTAAAATGCTTACACTCCCACACACATCCACAATCACTTTTAGAAAAGTTGTGTTTCAGTAACAAGCTACACAAAGCATGTATGTGATGATGTAGTTGGAGGACACATTTTAGTCTGAAATAATCCTAATTATTGTTCCCCAGACTATAATACAGGTCAATTTCATGGTCATTTATTGTTTTAAAGAAAAATCCTTAAAGCCCCATTGTACTGTAGATCTTTAATCTCTCTCTCTCTCTCTCTCTCTCTCTCTCTCTCTCTCTCTCTCTCCATCTGTTTCATTCTGTCTCTCTTTCTCAGTGTGTAAGGTGTCAAAGCAATTGATGTTGTTAGAGGCGGAGAAGCAGGCTCTGGAGACAGAGTTAGAGATAGTAAGAAAAGAGTTTCACACACTAAAGGTGGAGTTCCAGAAAACCTGTTCTACACTGGAGAACTCCGTCAGCTGGGTGGATCACACCTCTACTACAGAAAAACTCAAACGGTACAGCCATGTGTGTGTCTGTGTGTCTGTGTGTGTGGGGGTATTAAAGAAAGGTTAGAGAAAAAACAAGAAAAGAAAGAATAAAGAAAGACAGAAGGATAAAGAACAAAAAGAAGAAAGAAGATAAAAACAAGGAAAAAGAAAAGAATATAAGAAAACACAAGAATAAAAGAGTAATTAATAGGAAGGAAAAAGAAAATAAAAAATGATTGAAAGAAAGAAAGATGAAACAATATAATGTAAAAGAAAAGTAATAAAAGCAAATAAAAGTTATAAAAGGTAATGGTTGCATACTATTTATTTATGACTGCACTCATGAACTTAAGGTGAAGACAAAATGCTGAAGGGAGAGAATTACTCCTGCCAATCACTAGCCACATATGCATCAGAACAGGAACAAATTAAAATAAAGAGCTGTCCCCAACATTTTTCGCGCAACGGACCGGTTTAATATTTTCACAGACCGGCATTTAAGGTGTCGCGGATAAAAACACCAAAATAAAATTATAATACCAACACAAAAACTGTGGTATTTTGTAAATATAATAATAAACGTGAATCCACTGTGTAATTATGTAACTCTATTAGCAGCGTCTTTCTGAAACGTGCTAACAGCGATCAGAGTAATGTCCTCGTCTGCCCTTAACATGCTCTGGTTGCTATGGTAACGCATAAATATTCCTTTCAGAATAAGTTTTCAGTGCTGTTGTGGTCATCTCAGGGTTTTCTGCCATGACTTTTATCAGAATTACGGCAAAGTTGAGTCTCTAACATACTTAGATGCTACGGATTGAGATCGTATTTTTTAAAAAAAGTTTAAATTTTTTGTACGGCCCGGTACAAAATGCTCCACGGCCCGGTATCGGTCCGCAGCCTGGTGGTTGAGGACCACTGCTCTAGAAGTTGTAGTGGACTTCTTGAAACAAATCTCAAAATCTGGGCAAAGAGAGTCATTAACAAAGAAAGGTAGCCAGACCTAACAATGACATACCCTGTTGGATTTCATTATATTAGTCTTTTATGACAAAAAGAAAATACAAACCTAATTTCTGAAAAAGTTTACAAATCTTTCGAACCTTTATTTAACCTTTAAATGCACAACGCATTTATTCGCAACTTCTAATTGTTTGGGTGACCAACTTTGTTTTATATTGTAAATATGAACAAATTTAACATTGAATGCCAGCAACCTTCAAATAAAAGTTGTGAACAGTGAAAAAAGAATGAAGAATTTATGAAATATTGTAAATTAAAATGTTCCACAATAAGCAAGTGAACAGGTCACATTATGGGAATCATTAGTGGGTATAAAGTGAGCATCCTAGAAAGGTACTGTCCTTGCAAGCAAAGATAGAGGGTTCCATTGATGGTGATTATTGGGATTTAAGAGCAACGTATGCTGTCTAGGTGATGTATGAGGTGACATGTCTAGGAGAATCACACAATACCAGCTAAGGACTGTTAATCAGCTGTATCTAGGCAAAACTTTCACTTGCAAAACCACAACAATAAGTATCCTCAGTTATCCAAATGATTAGAGCATAATTAAATGGAAAGGAACATGACTTTCCAAGATTTGTCTTTTTCATAATATTAAAATTTTCTAAGACAGTGATTATGAAGCCATAATAATCAAAATTCCAAGAAATAAAGGCTTGACATATTTCACCCTGTGTGTAATAAATCTATATAATATAATATATGGATTTCACTTTCTGAAAGAAATATTTGGCTTTTTCACAATATTCAAATTTATTTTATTTGTACCTGTATACAGAGGGTATAGGAAAAAAACCTTTTTGAAAACACACAAATCAATATTTTGCCCAGCTTTACTTACTCAATCCATTCTATAACATCCATTTGAAAGATATCACTACTACAGATTTAAAAGAGATTAATGAAGGATCACCCCATCCTAAACAATATCTGTAAAATCAATCAGGTGTAAATAACCACCATTTCCATTGCAGACCATGGTTACTGGCTTCCACCTGTGATCAATTGTAATCAGTGTGATTAGTAAAGCATTAAAACATCTGTTCATGGAGAAATCCCTTGCTTGGTAGTGTAACTGACTGCAAATATCTGACTAGGTGGCAATCCACTTTCAAAAGATCTCAGGGATAAAGTTATGGACAAATATAAGGCAGAAATCTCCAACGCTTTATCAATCCCAAAGAGCACAGTAAAGTCCATAATAAAGAAGTGGCAAGTGTTTGTTACTGCTAGGACCCTCCCTGGATCTGGTCATTCCCCCAAACTGGATGGAAGAGTAAGGAGGAAACTGGTAAGAGAAGCTACCAAGAGGCCAATGGTCACTTTAAAGGAGTTACATGATCTTGAGAGTGGCAACAATTTCAGAAGTTCAGGATGGTCGCAAGGGAAAAGCCACTTCTTAAGAACGGTCACATTAAGGCTTGTTTGAGCTTTGCCAGAAGTGGAAAACGGTCTTATGATCAGACAAAATCAAACTATTTGGACTCAATACAAACTGTACACCTTGCGGAAATCCAATGCAGCTCACCATCCACAACACACCATACCTACAGTAAAGCATGGTGGTGGCAGCATCCTGTCATAGGAGTGTATCTTTGAGTGTATCTTTGCTTTGTTGTTAGGGTAGAAGGACAAATGAATGGCGCCATCAAAGTCTTGAAGAAACCCTGCTACCCACTGCCAGAAAGCTGAAGATGTGCAGAATGTTCACCTTTCAACAGGACAATGACCCTGAAGCATGCCGCAAAATTGACCACATAGTGGCTGAAGGAGATGAAAGTGAATGTCCTAGTGTGCCTCAGTCAGAGCCCAGACCTAAATCCCATTGAAAAATCTGTTGAAAGATTTGAAGATGGCAGTTTACCAACGCTCACCATCCACATTGACCAAACCTGAACAGTTCTGTAAAGAAGAGCGGGGGAATATTGCTCAATCTAGATGTGCAAAGTTGATGGAGAAGTATCTCAACAGACTTAAAACTATCAGTAAAGCAAAAGGTTGTTCAACAAAATATTGACATCCAACACTGATCCATTATTAATCTCAGTAGGTCTTGTTTTTTATTTTATTTTAATTTTTTTATCTTTCAGTTGGATGTTTTATTGAGTAAGTAAAGCTGGGAAGAAAAATTTTTTGAGCATGATTTCATTTAAGGGAAATTAAAAAATGGGAATAATTTAAAGTCAGTGATTCTTTTCTGTCACAGAGGTCTCATTTACAGAGACTTCACTTTTTAATCTATAAAGGCAATCCAGAGTTTATATAGATCAGGTAAAGAGAGGAGATCATGCATCAGACAGCCATTGTACACAAAGGGCATTGTTGACCAAAGCTTTTTCCTTTACTCATTCATCCAGTTCTTCATAGAAAGAGGTTTGCATTGCAGATGTACCCTTTAGAGCAATTAAAACCAAAGAACAGGAGATAAATAATTTAATGAGAAAATAATAGTTCTTTGTTTTTACCTTGAAAGTCTCCTTTACACCTTATCCCACTGTCAGTGCTCAAGTATTAAATTCAGAACAAAGATAAAGAGAGATGTGTCCTCTGCCACTTTGCCATTGATTAGCTGCTCAACTGTATGCCGGTTTTATGAGCTGTGTGTGTGAGTGTGTGTGTGTGTGTAATAGAAAGACAGAAAGAGGGGGAGGGATCTGAAGGGGGTGGGGATATTCTTTAACTAGACTGTGATATTCTTTAATCAGGCATCATATGAAAAACCATTAGAGGATTTTTTGGGAAAATCATTAAAATTTCAACAAATGCAGCAGGGGAGGGAGATAAATGACAGATAGAAAGAGGACAGAAAGAGGAAAGAGGGCAAGGGGTAGAGAGTGAAGAGGTAAATGTAGGCAGGAGAGATAAATAAAGAGAAAGCGAGATGAAACGAGAGACACTGACCTCATATTGAGGAGCAATGAGCTCAGTTTCAACACACACTTCTTTTCTCTCTCACACCAATGTTGTGCTCTTGGTCTTGTGATGTCTGTTATAAAGTACAACCAATACAAACATAACTATCAGCAAAAGGGCAGCTGTGTCCTAATGGTTGATGTAGACAGCTTGCGACTGGAGAGCTGCTGGTTTAATCTCCAGGAGCAGCAGGGAATGTGGGAATGGTGATCTGAAGCAGTGGTCCCCAGCCACCGAGTTGTGGACCACTACCGGGCCGCACAAAAAATTACAACTTTTTTTTTAATATGATCTCAAGCCATAGCATCTAAGTATGTTAGAGACTCAACTTTGCCGGTATTCTGGATGAAAGTCATGGCAGAAAACCCTGAGATCACCACAACAGCACTAAAAACGTATTCTGAAAGGACTGTTTACACGTTACCACAGCGACCAGAGTGCGTGAGGAGCAGAGGACGACGTTACTCTGATCGTTGTTAGCGCATTTCAGAAAGACGCTGCTAATAGAGTTACATAATTACACAGTGGATTCAAGTTTATTATTATATTTACAAAACACCACAGTTTTTGTGTTGGTATTATAATTTTTAATTCATAATTTTAATAAAAAACAATTGAAGCTAGTAGCATTGATTAGCCAGACAGAAGCATTTACAGAAGGTGGCTAATTGTATGTTCTCTATTGTTAGCAATTAACAGAGACACAGTGAAATACAAGCTCTTGACTTTTTGAAAAGGAGAACTCTGTGATGCAGAATAAGCTGTATTCATAAATGAAATTCTTTCCCACAAAAATACCTAAAAAGTTATTTACATGAGTACACTGTGCAGTTCTTACTGTTAAACATTCTTTCAGCACATGTTACTGTTGTTACTGCTGCCTATGTTAAAGTAAAACTTTCAATAACATAATCTTTTGAGGCCCTAAAGCAAAGATACACCTGGTTGTAAAAGAAACTCACACAGTATATTTTAGAAAATATATACAAATAATCATTATGACCCAAACTTTTGCATATGTGTGTACACTGTATACACACATACACGCAATATATAAATATATCCATTATCTACATTTATGTACAGTGATTAGCCACAGCATATTGAAACCACTGATGGGTAATTTAAATAACATTTATTATACATTAGTGCTTGTCAAGGTGGTGGGTCAGTTTGAAGTGATAGAAGCAGGAAAATGGGCAAACCTAAAAATTTGAAAAACTTTAAATTTAACCAAAGTAGAGCATCTTCAAAATAATGTGTTCCGTGAGATGTTCCATTTGTTAGGATCTGCCAAAAGTGGATAACTGGGGAAAGGGTGGTCTCCAGGCTTCAGACTGATCAACATGCTCAACTTTGTCAATTGCTGAAATCCTCTTAATATTTTCTAAAAAAAGAAATTTGATCAGATTTTTTAAATAAATGTTTCTGCATATGTTTATTCTGCAAACCAATGCTTATGCAGGCAGATGGAGGAAGAAGAGAGGACGAAGGGCAGTGAGATAGAAGAGCTGCAGGCTCGTGCGAGTGCCCTGCAGGCAGAGAAGAGGTCTCTGCTGGGGGAAAAAACTGACCTCAGCACAGTTATCAAGCATCTGGAGAGTGAGCTACAGTTAGCACGCCAAGCTAATAGGTACTCGCATCTCACCTGAATACATAGGGACTATAATATTATGTAATAGTGTATTAGACAAATTGCTCATATGTGTATCATACCTAATAAAATAAAGTAATTATGGTTCTGATTTTCTCTCTTTCTCTAGAAAGGCTCAAAAGCGTATAGATCGTTTGAAGCAGCAGATTGAAGACTCTCTAGAAAAGGAGCTGATGGCTCATCAATACCTTGCCAGCGTTGTAACACTTGCAGAGAAAACTACGCATGAGAGAGACCAGCTCATACACATGGTATTAAACACATTGCATACACACAAGCAAAACTGGCATCTGTTTACACTGCATTAGCCTGGGGTTATTACTGCTAAACAAAGGACAAAAACAAAAGAATTAGCAAAGAAAAGCTCTTGATGTCTGCAAAAAAACAAAAAAAAAACCCCAGAAATAATGCATGCAAGGTTTTGTCTGGTGAGCTTATTTTCAATGCATAAAGGATAATTTAGCATTGTCTACTGTTGTGCTAATTTATCACTGCTAGCAGCAAGCCTATTTTAAATGCAGGGATTATTTCACAGTGCAGTTGTCATTTTTTGCATAATGTTATATACATGGTGAACAGATACAGAAGATCTTGCCTCAGCAAAGTCAAAGAAAAACAAAAAGAAACCCTGACAAACACTGCATGACTGCTGCAGGCCATAATAGGTGGTTGGTTGTTTGTTTTGAAAAGCCATTAAAAAATTCTGTAAATACCAATTTGACCAGAAGTGAAATTAGCAGATATATTACTTCATTCATTACTTTACATGGAAAACAATGCAAACTGTTTTATGTCTTCAGAGTGTGAGATGTTCAGAGTTGGACCTGCTGACTGTCCATGGCTGTTTAATGGGTTTACTATTTTCCAAGGCAATGTGAAAAGAAGATTTTGGGCCCTATGAAAATTCATTGTGCAATCATTATTATATAACATGTTTTAGATTTTCTCTGAGAGTCCCTTGTCAACACTTGGTCCTTTGAATCTTCCTAACCTTCCTTGCCCATGGTTGTGTCAATGGGCAGTATATTTCTTTCAGTCTGCCAATGCAAGAAAAAAATGATGAGAAACACTGTCAATATTTTAAAATGTCCGGCAGCATGTTCGCTCGCTTATTATACACCGCATTACACATCCATATTGCCACTACATTGCCGTTGCTGTTTATGTATGTATTGCATCTTGCATGTGCATTGCATTTAATGGGGATGAGATAACCAGTGCACCAAAGTGATGGAGGATGCACCAAGCCGCCATCATGCACATGCAAATACGTGCTTAAAAGCAAATATGTCCTCAGTGTTGATCTTTGGGAGAGGTCATCTTTGTACATCATTCTCAGTCATTTCTGCCTAACAACTGCTCTACTGTGATACTGTGTTATTTAAATCATACAAGGTTTCCACAGAAGGTGCCATTATAATTATGCACATCACATGCTTGTAGAACGCAGCTGGATAAGATTCTTTTATGAGATTTAGTCATGTAACAAATACAAGTATGGAAGTAATATAAGCATGTAATGTAATATAAAGCACAATATATAAGTAATGTATATAAGTTATGTAAATATAAGTATGGAAACCCTGCAACACAACAATGATCTAGATTATATAATATAATATAATATATATATTAACGACGGAGAGAAAATGGAAAGTCCTGGAGTCAAAGCTCGGATCTGCTGTGGTGTGACTTGAAACAGGCTGTACATGCAAGAAACCTCTCAAACATCTATCAGCTTAAAAAATTCTGCATTGAGGAGTAGGGCAAACATTCCTCAGACTGATGTCAAAGACTGGTAGATGCTACAAGTAGCGTCTAATTGCAGTTATTTCAGCCAAAGGGGGTAACACTAGCTATTAGGGGGTAGGGTATCCTAACTTTGTCCTTA
Organism: Lepidarchus adonis; assembly: GCA_037576955.1. Classification (NCBI taxonomy): domain Eukaryota; kingdom Metazoa; phylum Chordata; class Actinopteri; order Characiformes; family Lepidarchidae; genus Lepidarchus; species Lepidarchus adonis. The sequence continues at coordinate 17,534 of JBBIGC010076536.1, forward strand.
CTATATATATTAGGGGTGTGCCAAAATATCGAAATGGCGATATTTCATCGTCCTTGCTCACACGATATGAGCATCATATTCAGAAGTTGTTTTTTGACATACGAGTAGACATACAAGTGCTGCCAGCATTGCTGCAGAGGTTGTAGGGGTGGGGGTCAGTCTGTCAGTGCTCAGACCATATGCTGCACACTGCATCAAATTAGTCTGCATGGCTGTCGTCCCAGAACGAAGGCTCTTCTAAAGATGAAACACAAGAAAGTCTGCAAACAGTTTGCTGAAGACAAACAGACTAAGGACCTGGATTACTGGACTATTACAGTATTAGTGGTAGATTTGCTTCTAATTTTGTGAATTTGACCCAAAATGTCTGGTAACCAAAAGTTGCATTCTCTGACTGGCGAGCAAAAAAAGAAAAATCTATAACGGCAATAACTTGACAAAGGCGCCGCATTATCGCTGACGTTTATACTGCTTGATTTCATCTGTTAGGAAGTGCACACAGCATCAACATATAATTCTTATATCATAAATCTTTTTCTTTGAGCTTTATTATTATTTTTCAATTTAATAGCTGTAATTTTATTTTAAAATTTCTTACTTTATTTTAAGAAATAGGATGTCAACTAAACGGATTTCAAAGAAACATCACTAATCCGTTTCAATAGCTCTCCACCCCGCCCCTCGCCAGATTTAGGGCCCAGACCAATAGGGGTGAGCTAATGGGGTCTGACTGTATCTTGTGAGTGGAAACTGCACAAACGACACCAACACGTTGGAATAGCGAGCAAGTCAAGGCCCCAAAAGGAAATTTATTAACAAAGGTGGGCAGAGCCAACCAAAGAAAACAGCAATCTTGGGGGTTAAAAATGCCAAAAGGGGGAATCAGCTTGGGAGCAGAGGCAGTCAGAGATCCGCACGGCGGCCTGGTTGAACAGGGAGACACAAAAGACAACATAAAAGGCTTAGGCAAAAGGGCAAAAACCTGACCATAGAGGTAATAAAGAGAGAGAATTAAAGAACACACACTAATAGAAACAAGATAAGGGGCTCAGGTAGCCGGCTGGGACGAGTGCAGGCTAAGAGGCTGAGCACACACGTCTCCGTGGAGTCGCGCTCTGGGCCTGATTAACCCAAAATCTGGAGCCAGCCGTGCAAAAGAGGCGCAGCTCTAACTGACTGGGAGTTGTCCGGGGTGCTGATCTCCTGTAGACTGGGGTGGTGCCCCACGTAAACCCAGGGCCATGTGACAATATGATAATATATTATGTACTTTCCAGTCACTATACTAGAATCTTATGAGAAGTGCAGCAGTCATAGTTTAATGCTTAGGTCTTTGTAGATAAGTACTGAGTTTCCTTTCCTGTCAGCGGTAACACCTTGACTCATCAAAGCAGCAGAATTAGCCTTCATATTTTATCAAGGGAAAAGAACATGTCAGTCATTTTCTTGACTATTTGACTGGCTTTTTTTCCAGTGTGAACTTACACTGAGGACATCAGGGGAGAACTCTTTTTAAAATTACATATTCAGCAAGTTGTCAGTTTTACACAGTTCATTTTCAGATGATGTACATGGAGCTTATTTCACCCAAATTAACCTTGTATGTTGAAAGGAACAAATCCAATAATGATAGTTTTGAACAATTTTTCAGCCCTCTAAATAAATATATAGACCAAAAAACAATAAACTCTACTGAACCTATAAAGCTTGATTTCTATATCTCCTAGAGTTCATATGTTTTAGCTGGTGGGGAAGTAATTATATTGTCCATGCACATACATGGCTGTGAATCATGAATGGTTTAGTATTGCAGCTGCAGTAAGTATTATTTTTTTCTTGGGAATTTTTATACGTATTGACTCTTAGGTAATAGTAATAAGCAAACTACACTAACCTTTTTCAAACCCAAGGTTGCTGAAGTTGGTCACTATGCCTGTGTAAAAGAAGTCTTTGTCACACAACACTGGAAAAAAGTAACAAGTTGCTGCTCTCATATCCTGAACTCTGAAATGCAATTTGTGAAATTTGCATTTTCTCAAACCACTTCAACTTGGAAAACAGCAAAAGATGGTGTATAAGTGTATAGGTGTATAACTTCAAGCACCTATGCATGTAGACTGTTTCTACAAACATTTGTGAAAGAATGGGTTGCTTTCAGGAGCTCAGTGAATTCTAGTGTGGTACCGTGACAGGATGCCACCAAGTCCAGTCGTGAAATGTCCTTAAAATGTTGTCTCTTCTTTCTTCGCAAAAGATTGCAGATCACAGTCCATGTCACTCTTGTCTGATTTTCCTCGCCATACATTTTCATTAGGAAAAAGCCACATTAAGTTCTAGCCGTGCAGAATGTGGTAAAACCACGTTTCATCTTCATTGCTGATGGAAGGAGGTTTTTGCCCAAAATCTCACGATACATGGCTCCATTCATCCTTTCCTTAATACTGATCAGTCGTCATGTCCCATTTGTAGCAAAGCAGCCCCAAAGCATAATGTTTCCAACCCCATGCTTCACAGTGGGTATGGTGTTCTTCGGATGCAACTCAGCATTCTTCCCCCTCCAAACACATGAGTGGTGTTTACACCAATAAGTTTCATTTTGGTCTCATCTGACCACATGACATTTTCCCAATCCTCCTTTGGGTCATCCAGATGGTCTCTGGCAAACTTTAGAAGGGCCTGGACATGTGCTGCTTAAGCAGGATTTTAATCCATGATGACGTGTGTGTGTTACTAATAGTAACCTTTGTTACTGTGGTCCGAGCTGTCTTCAGGTCATTGACCAGTTCCCCCTGTGTAGCTCTGGGCTGTTTTCTCACCATTCAAGATCATTTGTACCCCACAAGATGAGATCTTGCATGGAGCCTCAGGTCGAGGGAGATTGTCAGTGATCTTGTATTTATTCTATTTTCTAATAATTGCTCCAACACTTGATCTCTTCTCACCAAGCTGCTGCCTATTGTAGATCGGATCATCCCAGTCTTGTGCAGGTGTACAATCTTGTCCCTGGTGTCATTATACAGCTCTCTGGTCTTGGCCATGGTGGAGGTTGGAGTCTGACTGTTTAAAGGTGTGGACAGGTGTCTTTTATACAGATAACGAGTTCAAACAGGTGCCATTAATACAGGTAACGAGTGGAGGATAGAAGAGCTTCTTAAATAAGTACTTACAGGTCTGTGAGGGACAGAATTCTTGTGTGATGTGATTTCTGTTTTCTCATTTTGTCTCTCATAGTTGAGGTAAAGCTAAAATGAAAATTACTTCTTCTACTCATCTTTTTAAGTGGGAGAACTTGCACAATTGGTTGCTGACTAAATACTTTTTTGCCCCACTGTAGTTATGATATGAAAAAAGCAGCACAGGGTCATTGTGACCAGACCCTAGATGCACAGATGCTTATAAATCAACAGCAGAAACTGACCATGCAGAACACCATTGCTAACCACCAATAAAGTTTTCTTCATCTTCTCTTTCTGATGGTGAGATGCCTTCACTCTCACAGCCATCATGGGATGATTTATTATCCACACAGTCCCACCATAGCAGTCACAAGAAAAAACATAGCAACACCCCAGCAAACTAACAAGATACCATAACAACTACCTGGGATACCATACAGTAGAGGTATTTCTTATACTGTGCAATCTTTCAACATTCCACTCTCCTCTAATTGAATTTGCAGTGACGGGGTCGGTTCAGCAAAATCAAAACACATCTACATTGGAGGGAAAGTAGAAGTTCTGCTGGACAAACGTAATAGATTATGTTGATATTATTAGGACTTTCTGAATAGGAAGGAATGGCCAAGCAAATGGAGAGAAATTAAAAGGGGGAGCATTTTCTCATATTACTAAAGATCCTGAAAAGATGACCCTGGATAAATGGAATACGGAAATAAATCATTCCAGAAGAAAACTGAGTGATGGGACTCCTCAAAAACCAGATTCTCCTTTTGTGGTGACCACTTCATATTGGGTACAACATACATCACATTTAGTGTTAATGTTATTTATTCAACATGCTTTGAAAATAGTTTTCAATCATTTTATTATACTAAAATACAAATTCAGCCTTAGCATTATACCATAGATCTTGTGGGGCTAATAAATGCTGTTAAAAGAAGCCTGATGATCACAAAAATGTTGGATGTTTTCAGCCAAGGAACTGTTGGAATAATTCAAGAATATCAATAGTAAAAGTGTTATTTATATTTAATTGTATAAATGTAATAATGTATTTTAATTACTATTAGTTCCATTATGTAATATATGTTCAGCTTTAAACCTTACTGTGCTTTGCCAACATTGTTCCTGATGCACTGCTGCCAATAAAGTTGATCAGAGAAAACGAGAGGGAAATACATTCCAATACCCGAGCATTATTTTTAGGAGGGGTGGGGATTATGCAGTTATGATGTAGTAGTGCTATTCTGGAACAGTGTCAGTGAATTTAGTAAAGCATCCATTTGTGAAGATAAAAGGTCAGGAGTTGTTGATGATCTTAACAAGGTGACTTCTCTGGGCTTATCTTTCCCTTTGTGATTATTTCTGAGAAGTGTGACGAGAACCCTTTTCACTGTCACATGCTGGGTCAATAGTGGTGGTGTTCTGACGCCGCTCCACCTGGTGCGTCTGATTAGAAATCCTCTCAGAACACATGGTGGGGGCTGTCGGTTCACAATCTCCCAGTCTGGTGTAATCTCTCTCCTTGTTAATCTCCAACGCCGGAGCTACCGGATTAATTGCGACCAAAGCGCCTGTGTTTTTCTGAGTTTTTTTAGTATTTTGGGAGAAATGAATTTCGGGAGACAGATTAATGCTGGTGCTGTGTTCTCACCTTCTCTGATCTAGGTGCTTGTGACCTCCATAACACTGAGATACATTACACCAGCTAGTACAGACTGAAACCCAGTGACGCAATGTTTTTCAAAAAATATACAGGTGATACTGATATGTGATAATCACCAAACTGTACAGTGAACTTTCTGGTGTCCTTCATGACCAGGGCTTAGGTGAACCTTAAAATGACAGAGTAATCACCAGGAGACAGCTGGTGGTTTAACAGTGTGTGATAAAATTGGGGATAGAAGTTTTTGTTATTCAAAAAATGTTAAATATTAACCATATAGTAAAAAAAATCACTGAAAGTAAATCATTTGTAGTCATTAACTTTTCACTGTAAAAATAAATAAATAAAGGGAACAACACAATGTAACTCCAAGTAAATCACACGTCTGTGAAATCAAACTGTCCACTTAGGAAACAACACTGATTATCAACACATCCCCCAATAAAGGAGGTTCTGCAGTTGGTGACCACAGATCACTTCTAGGTTCCTCTGCTTTCTGGCTGATGTTTCTGGCTCCTCCAGGATGCACATCAATGTGAGCTAGAGAATGGCTACCTGACGGGTCTGGGTCGGGTTCGGACAAATATTTCACAATGGTTACTCAGCGCAAAAACTTTTGATAATTAAAATAGTAAAGGCTACGACACAGTGAAGCTCCAAAAGGTCTGTCTCACATGATGCAATTGTAAAAGTATTGTATTTTTTTATTGTTAATTAAAAGTTAAGTCGTACGTTACATCACACTGGATCATTTGCTTTTTCCCTGCATGCGGGGATTTGTTGGCGTAGCCATGACAACGTAGCCATGACAACGTTTCTTCCATTAGCCAAAGCCAAAGCATCATGGGTGACGTACGAAAGAAATAGTTATCGGGAGAATTCAAAACAACAGAATATGAAGGAAAGGCTACTTGTTAGTTTGTTTAAAGAAAGGATCATTATAATCGCTCAGCAGCGGCTGTTTCAGTTTAAAAATTAAAATTCTAGTCGGGTTCCGGTCGGGTTCGGTCACTGCTCTGTCGGGTTCGGGTCAGGTTCGGACAGAAAAAAGGGCCAGATCAGCACTCTAACACGAGCTGTGGCAAGAAGGTTTGCTGTGTCTGTCAGCGTAGTGTCCACAGCATAGAGGCGCTACCAGGAGACAGGTCAGAACATCAGGAGACGTGGGCAACAACCCAGCAGCAGGACCGCTACCTCCACCTTTGTGCAAGGAGGAACAGGAGGAGCACTGCCAGAGCCCTGCAAAATGACCTCCAGCCACAAATGTGCATGTGTCTGCTCAAACAGTCAGAAACAGACTCCGTGAGGGTGGTGTGAGCACCCAACATCAACAGGTGGGGTTTGTGCTTGCAGCCCAACACCGTGCAGGATGTTTGGCATTTGCCAAAGACACCAAGATTGGCAAATTTGCCACTGGCTCACTGTGCTCTTCACAGATGAAAGCAGGTTTACACTGAGCACATGTGACAGACGGCTGTTTGCTGTTTCTGGTGTCCTTTGCCAGCTCTTTGGTCTTGGCCATAGTGGAGTTTGGAGTATGACTGTTTGAGGTTATGAACAGGTGTCTTTTATACTGATAATGAGTTCAAACAGGTGCCATTATTACAGGTGACGAGTGGAGGATAGAAAAGCTTCTTAAAGAAGAAGTTACATGTCTGTGAGGGACAGAAATCTTGCTTGTTTGTAGGTGACCAAATGCTTATTTTCCACCATAATTTGCAAATAAATTCTTTAAAAATCAGACAATGTGATTTTCTGGATTTTGTTTCTCATTTTGTCTCTATAGTTGATGTAAAGCTATGATGGAAATTACAGGCCTCTCTCATCTTTTTAAGTGGGAGAACTTGCACAATTGGTCGCAGACTAAATACTTTTTTTGCCCCACTGTATATACGAGAGAGAGAGGTGTGTGGGAATCAGGAAAATGGTTAAGCATGAAGATGGAAGTGACTGACGAGGATGAGATTGTGATGGCTAGATGACTGGGTGAGAGCAGAACACTGTGGTGTGTGTGTTCAGTATGCAGTAGTTAGTAAATATTAAAAGTGATCCAAGGAGTAACAGCTGGTGTATCAGTGAGTCATCAAAGGCTGGTTAATGTGTGTAGACCATGTGAGGTCAGATCCCACAGAAAACCGATTTACTGCTGATCGTGATAGTGAGGTGTGAGAACACGGTTCACTCGTCTGTTTGGGTGGATGAGTGGGACAGACTCGGTATTATGCAGGTGTGTTCACTGTTCTGGGTGATGAGTGTATTAGCTGGTGTAATGTTCACCAATGTCGGTCAGTGTCGTTCTGTCTGACACTTGCTCTCCTCTCGTCCTTCAGCTTCACACAGGGTTTCTTCTCTCACCCTGCAGACCTTTTATACAGCCTCTTTTCCCTCAAATTCTTTCTGGGTCATAAAACCACTCGTAAACTCTCTCTCCTTCACCCCCAGCCCCCCCAAAAAGAAAAATGTCTTCTTTCATTTTTTTTAGCCCTGTTCTCTCTCCGTCTCTCTAAGATTTCTGCAGCTTCCTCTTAACACACTCTGACTGACACACACATACCATCCTTTTCTCACCCTTCTCTCTCTCTCTCTCTCTCTCTCTCTCTCTCTCTCTCTCTCTCTCTCTCTCT
>JBBIGC010076537.1:0-10538 GCA_037576955.1 Lepidarchus adonis
GTTCAATGTTAAGAGGCATCTGCAGTTCCTTAGGGGAGATCAGGTAGCTTTCTGTCCATGCTGCTCTCTTCAGTAGGCTTATGGGGTAATCACAGATGATCTCCCTCCTCATGATCCAGGCAGCAGAGTGAGACATGAATCCAGAGCTGGAATCTCAGAGTAGCTCACAGTGAAAGTGAGAGAGTGAGAGTGAAAGTGAGAGAGAGACTGAGAGAGAGCGAGAGAAAGCAAGAGAGAGAGAGAGAGAGAGAGAGAGAGAGAGAGAGAGAGAGAGAGAGAGAAAGAGAGAGACTGTTAGGAATGCTCAGTGATTATTTAAAGTAATAAACATTGTGGTGTGAGTGCATAAGCTCCGGCAAAACTCTCTATAACAGCACAGCTAAAGGGGAGAACCAGGAGGTAGCACAGACATGAGGGCATCCTGGGTCAGACAGCCAACCACTCAAACGACAACAAACCTAAGTGAACACGTCGGATGGGGGGGGCGACAGCATCCAAGCATCCCAGTTTACCAGAAAACTCTGTGTCTGAGAACCCTCTGGGTCTGCCCCTAGTCTAGAACTAACAGAAAGCCTGACTAAACAAATACTTTTTTAGCCACGACTTAAATATTGAGATTGTATTGGAGTCCTGCACAATTTTTGGAAGATTAGCTGCGGGGCTTTATAATCAAGAGTTCAAGTATAATCAAAAGCAAGAGTTATCCATAAGGGTCATGGATTGAGTTACCTCAGAACTTCACCAAGACTCTATCAAGTACACATAGCACCCGGCAACATAGCCCTGAGAATCACTAGACCATGCAAGCCCTATGAAATTGATTTCTGCCTTTTATTGCCTTTATAAAGTTGTGCTTTATTCAGACTGACATTGTAACACAGCTGTTGCAGTTGAATCTGGAAAATTGGAGTGTTTAGGATAGAGTCACACCCTGATTCCTTTGGGCTGCTTAGGGCATGTCACTAAAACTCTTAACAGCTTATGGTTTTTAGAGGTAAAGCATACAGAGTTATAGTAAATTTTTTCTTCTTAATTCTTACTGCATGTAACAGTCTACACATTAAATGATTTATTATTTTTCTTTTTAAAGTTATTATTATTAACAAGTGTTCAGGTGTTGAATCTCAGTATGTTACTGTGGATATGACTCAGCTAGTTGATGGCATCTGTGACTGGTCATTTTGATTGTAAATAATAACAAAAAAGCCTAGATTACAAGAAAACAAAACATTTGCTGTCTCTTGCTTTTACACAGGAGCAATAAAAAAACCCTAAAGTGCTAGTGATTTCTAGTGTTAATATGGTAATATGCCTCATTTAGATAAAGCATGGTGTTTAAAAGAGTGTTGGTGGTTCCAAAGTGAGCATGTTTCTGCTAAGAAAACATCCTTTCACATAGCACAGTGGCATACAGCTGTTTTTATTCTTTAAGTCGCAGAAAATGCTTATGTTTTAAAAATCTAAGATAATCCACCCCATTTTATTAGCTGCAGCATTACTGAATTTATTGATCTGAAGAAAAAGCTTCTAACTTGACACAACCCTGGAGACATTTGTAGCTCTATACCGGTAGTGACATTATACCATAGTTGAGCATAAACAATTTAATTTTTGTATTTCAGTGTTTCAGTAATTTTATACTGAAGAATTTACATTAGTGCAGAGCTGTTTTCCAACATCAAAGAAAGGTTTTTTTCTCGCCAGAATATGAGAACCAGATTGTGAAGTTATACTTAGTAAAGCTAATCATATGCTGCATTTAGATGAGATACAAAGAGAGTGTATAAAATGTGTATTTTGGTGCATCGAGGGCTACCATGACGGCTAGGCTAACTGCTAACCAACGGCAACTTGTTTGTTTCCCATTTCTGGTGGAGTGTTAGGGGTGGGATAGGGCTGTTTCATGGGGAGCAATGCATTATGGACTGTGTAGTGCGTGGAGCGGAGAATGAATGGTTAGTGTGGGCAGAAAAAGGTTGGAAAGAGCATTGTTTTTAGCTGAGAGTTGTAGCCTGTTAGCAAGAGAATACGGGTTAGCAGCGCACATTGGAGCTGCTTGGAAATGAGAACGGGGAACAGTAATTGTGCTGAGAGAAAACAGAAATAAATAAATAAACTTCCAAGTGTGTCTCTGCATTGGCTGGTTCAGAAGTGCATTCGCATTTGAAGTTGGGGAGATATCCTGAGTGACGCTGCCACTCCGCCCTGAAGCTGAGGTAGCAGGCCTCCAAGCACGGTCACGGGTCGAGCACGGGAAAGGTAACATGGAGCAATGGAGCTTTACATGTTGCATGTTTTATACTGACCCATCACTGATCTGTCTTTGCTTTGCCTTTCTTTTCTAACTGTTCATTAATGCACTAAACAGTACATTTAATTTTAACTAATCATTTGGGGATGTCATCTTTTTGTGCACTGAATTATACTTTAAGCAAATGTGTTTCCCTGTTTTTAGATAAGCCGCCACATTTAAGCAAGCAGCTCTCAATACCATGTTTGCTGCTCTATAAAATAGGAAAGGCATATAATAAATATAAAAGGAATTGAGAATGCCAATCAGTAATGTTCATGTAAAAGCTAGGGTTAAAATTAGGGTTTTTGTTAAAGCCAAAACACAGTCAGGTAGACAAACTACAATTTAATTTCCAACTGCAAGGAAAATAGATCAGAATGCAAAGAAAAACCCACAAATAACTTCAGGTGAATGTGGAGGCACTTGAAGAAAGATGGGCTGCATGGTTGAGTTGCCAGAAGAAAGCCATTACTACGCAAATGCCACAAAGAATCCCACTTACAATATGCCAAACAGCACAGAAACAAGCCTCAAACCCTGAGAATAAATGAGACTAAAATTTTACCTTTTTACAGCAACCATAAACACTACATTTGGAGAGGAGTCAATAAGGCCTATGATGAAAGGTACACCATTCCTTCTGTGAAACATGGTGGTGGATCGCTGAAGGTTTGGGGATGTGTGAGCTACAAAGGCACAGGAAATTTGGTCAGAATTGATGGCAAGATGAATGCAGTATGTTATCAAAAAAATACTGGATGAAATTTTGCACTCATCAGCCCAAAAACTGTGCATAGGACGTACTTGGACATTCCAACATGGTCCAAAACACAAGGCCAAGTTGATCTGTCATTGGCTACAGCAAGATAAAGTGAAGGTTCTGAAGTTTAAACAGTTGATTGATCATAAATGGTTTCAAACTTTGCCAGAAGGTTTGCTGTGTCCCCCAGTAAAGTCTCAAAAACATGGAGGAGATTCCAGGAGAGACAGGCAGTTACTCAATAAAAAGATATATATGTATGTATTTACAGCAGATGAAATAATTTTTTGACCCTTCACTGATTTTGTAAGTTTGCCCACTGACAAAGAAATGAACAGTCTATCATTTTAATGGTAGGTTTATTTTAACAGTGAAAGATAGACTATCAAAAAGAAAATCCAGAAAATCACATTATGTAAAATATATATAATGGTTTGCATTTCATTGAGTGAAATAAGTATTTGATCCCTTACCAACCATTAAGACCACTGGCTCCCACAATGGGCTGCAAACCCATAAGAAAGAAGCTGGGTGAGAAGGAGACAAATGTTGGTACAATTGTTTGAAAATGGAAGAAACACAAAATGACCACAGTCTTGGGCTCCACAGAAGATCTCACCTTGTGGGATGAAGACGATCAAGAGAAAGATGAGAGCTCAACCTAGGATGAGCTTGTAAATAATCTCAAGGCAGCTGGGACCACAGTCACCAAGAAAACGTAACACATTATCCCACAATATATATTAAAATTTTGCAGTGTCCACAAAGTGCCTCTGCTCAAGAAGGCACATTTGAAGGCCCATCTGACGTTTGACAGTGAACACCTGAATGATTCAGAGAATGCTTGGAAGATGGTTCTGACATTCAGGTGAGACCAAAATTGAACTCTTTAGCCTCAACTCAACTCACCGTGTTTGGAGGACAAATGTTGACTATGACCCCAAGAACACCATCCCACTGTCAAGCATGGAGGTAGAAACATTCTTTGGGGTTGTTTCTCTGCTAAGGGTGAAGGACAACTTCACTGCATTGACCGGAGGATGGACAGGGCTACATATTGTGGAATCTTAAGTGACCACCTCCTTCCCTCTGGAGGTTGGAGGACACTGAAAATGGGTTGTGGAAGGGTCTTCCAGCACGACATTGACCCAAAGCATACAGACAAGGCAACAAAGGAATGACTCAAGAAGAAGCACATTCTAGCCAGTCTCTTGACCTTAATCCCATAGAAAACCTGTGGAGGAAGCTAAAGCTTTAAGTTACCAAGTAACAGCCTCAAAACCATAATGATTTAAAGCTGACCTGCAAAGAGAAGTGGACCAAAATTCCTCCTGCTATGTGCACAAACCTGGACATCAACTACAAGACTATGTCTGACCTCTGTGCTCGCCAACAAGGGTCTTGCCACCAAGTACCAAGTCTTGTGTTGCTAGGGGATCAAATACAATGGTGAGAAAAATGTTTGCCCCCTTCCTGATTTTTATTTTTTCTATGTTTTTTTTCTCACTTAAATGCTTCAGATCATCAAACAAAACTTATTATTAGTCAAAGACAACACAAGTAAACACAAAATGGGGGCTTTAAGTGAAGGATTTTATTATTAACAGAGAAAAAGGATTTTGACTAGACAACTCCAAAGTCTTCATTTTGGATTCCTTCAGCCAATCAGAGGGGGACTTGCTGGTGTGTTTTGGATCATTGTCCTGCTTCAGAACCCAAGTTCGTTTCAGTTTGAGGTCACAAAAAGATAGCCAGACATTCTCCTTCAGGAGTTTTTGGTAGACAGCAAAATTCATGGATCCATTTATCACAGCAAGTGTTCCAGGTCCTAAAGCAGCAAAACAGTCCCAGACCATCACACTACCACCACCATATTTTACTGTTGGTATGATGCTCTTTTTCTGAAATACTGTGTACTTTTATGCCAGAAGTAATGACACACTCATTCCAAATTTTTTTAATTTTGTCTCATCAGTCCTCTCAGTCTTGGGGAAAATCAAAATGTTCTGGCAAAATTGAGATTTTTTTTTGCTCAGCAGTGGTTTTCATCTTGGCACTCTGCAATGCAGGCCATTTGTGCTCAGTTTCTTTCTTATGGTGGAGTCATGAACACTGACCTTAACTGAGGCAAGTGAGGCTTAAAGTTCTTTGGATGTTGTTGTGGGGTCTTTTGTGACTCTTGGATGAGTCGTCACTGTGCTCTTGGGTCGGCCGGACACTCCTTAGAAGGTTCACTACTGTTCCGTGTTTTAACCATTTGTGGATAATGGCTCTCACTGTGGTTCACCTGAGCTTTAGAAATGCCTTTATAACCTTTTCCAGACTGATAGATCTCAGTTACTTTCTTTCTCATTTGTTCCTGAATTTCTTTGGATCTTGCCATGATGTCTAAATTTTGAGGATCTTTTCACTTTGTCAGACAGATCTTCTTTATGTGATTTCTTGATTGAGAACAGGTGTGGCAGTAATCAGGCTGGGGTGTGGCTAGAGATATTGAACTCAGGTGTGATGAACCACTGTTATGTTTTAACAGGGGGGCAATCACTTTGTCACACAGGGCCATGTAGGTTTAGATTTTTTTCTCCCTTAATAATAATATCCTTCACTTAAAAATGCATTTTGTGTTTACTTGTGTTGTCTTTGACTGATATTTAAATTTGTTTGATGATCTGAAACATTTGACAAATGAAAGTGTGATAAATGAAAAAAAAAGGAAATCAGGAAGGGGAAAACCCTTTTTACAGCACTGCACTTATTTCACTCTTATTTTAATGAAATACAAATCAATTTATATATTTTATATAATGTTATTTTCTGAATTTCTTTTTGATATTCTCACTGTTAAAATAAACCTACATTTTAAATTATAGACTGTTCATTTCTTTCTCAGTAGGCAAACTTACAAAATCAGGGGTCAAATAATTATTTCCTCCACTGTACGTATTAGTTCCACTTACCATTGATTGTAGTTTATGTTGACAAAATGTAGTTTAGCTGTTTCTCTGCATCATTTGTTAGTCTACCCATTTATAATCAGCAGCCTGGACCCCTACAGGTCCTCCAGTGAACAGTTATTAGGTGGTGTTTCATTCTCAGCACAGCAGTAGTTTTTAACCTTCTGTTTTGTCTCGATCCTACAGGCTGTGTGTGTGTGATATGGATCGCTTGGGTCGTAATGAGTTCATTGGAGAGGTTCGAGTGGCCTTGAAGAAGCTGCAAGAAGGAGAGACCAAACGTTACAATATGGGCTTAGAGAGAATTGCACAGGTATGTATGCCTGAGTAAAGTCCAGACAGCAGTTTACCTAGACCCAGTAAAATAAAGGTGAAATAACCTGAGAGTAACTTGCTAACTTTGACATACAGTAAATGCACCTCTTCAGAAACCAGCAGTGCAAAAACTCACTCAAAAGCATGATGCTAAATCTGTTACATTTGTTCTTTGCTCTCTTTATTGTTTGAAAATCAATAAATAGATTTATTTTTTAAAAAGCATGATGCTGTTTGTGTCCTGTGGCTTTTATTATTTTTTTACTCAGTACAGAGAACAGTTTCTGTTCCCCTCTTGCGTCGTGCTGCCAACTGAAATTACTACTGGCAGAAGCAACTTTTTTCCACCTTTTATCCACCCGTATTCCCACCTGTTTTGCCGCACCCGTCTGTCAAAAAATAATACACTGTCTGTTCCATCAATGTTCTAAAAGCGAAGCAAAGTGAACCCAGACTTTATATGTGGCTGGGGCATTTGACCCATGAAGTAATGATGCTGGTGAGTCAAACTGGCAGTGAATGTTTATTCATTAAAATATAGATATTACCATCTGCGTATCGATTATCCTATCGTGTGAGCAAGGACGACGATATATCAGAATTAGCAGCAAAGCAGACTGTCCGTGTTCTTCTCTGTCAAGTTTTACATTATTTTGTAGAGCGTTGTTCTGTTCAAGATTAAGAACTGATTAAATGGGTTGATTGTTACATTCTTAACAAATATCCCAATAATGCCCCATGTTTTTGACCATAAAAGGGCTCAAGGGTATTCCGACCTTTGGTTATTTATTCTATTTGTGTTTCTTATTCAGACTCGAGAAGGTAACAACCAGACTGTGGATCAGAGTTCGCAACTAGTGGAGGAGGAGGTATAAAAACACACACACACACATTTATATATTTGGTTTCACAAAGATTCTTTCAATGGATCATCCACCAATCATTTTGTAGTGTTTCGCACCCTCTCTTTGTTCCTTAATCTTTATTTTTGCTTTTCTCTCTGTCTCTCTCTCTCTCTCTCTCTCTCTCTCTCAGCGTGGTCGTATCTTGGTGTCTCTTTGTTATATTGTGGAGAAAGCGAGTCTGGTGGTGGGAATAATCCGCTGTGCCCATCTTGCTGCAATGGATTCCAATGGCTACTCCGACCCATTTGTTAAGATGTGAGTAACATTAATAGTGAAAGTTTTGTTAAAACTCTAAGTTACACTGATTAAAAATCACAGCTTCCCTCTCTTAAAGTTTACTTTACAGCATTTACTAGCTAGCTTACTAGTTGCTTTGTTTCCTGCAAGTTTGTTTTTGTTGTAGCGCTGCTGTGCCTCTGTGACTTGTCTGTTTGCACATGTGTCAAAAGGCCATTTCCTCTAAAAGTAGATGGTTCTTGGTCAAGCATTAAAATACTGCAAAGGGTTCAATTTTATCAACTGATAAAGTAAAAAAAAATATTGAAAATGTAATGTAAATTACAAACTCTGTTATTTCTTTCATAAGGAAATGTTGCTTACCAACAGAAACTAAGTAAGTCTGTTAGAGATTATCTAACAACCCCACAGACAATCGCAGTGTGCTTCACCTGGAGGAACGCTTGGTGTCAGGCTGCATATGGTTTAGCAGAACAATCACACTGAGAGTATAATGGAAATAACTGAGAGTCACTGCAGGAATGACCTACACACATACAGAGAGAGAGAGAAAGAAAGAGAGAGAGACAGGAGAAGGAGAGAGAGGAGGAAAAGAAAGTGAGCTAGAAAGAATAGGTAGAGATAGAAAGAGAGATACAAGGAGAGTTGTCAGGTGTAGCAGAGGTAAGGAGCAGAGTGCATGGTATTAGGACAAGCAGCTTATTCACAGGATGTCCAACATCCAACACACACACACACACACATACACACACACACGCATGCACAGTGTAATCTGCACACCCAGGTGGGCAGCAGGAAATAGATTTATTGAAAGTATGTTAAGCACATGGCTGTGAGTAAATTCTCCATAGACTGAATCCCATTCCAGCAAAAGTGCTGTCAGGATTTTCTGAACATTTTAGAATGGATTTTGAGGAACAGCAGGACTTCCATTATCCCTTCAGCAGGGGAGTTTTTCCATGAGCTTTGTTGCTTGTGCACCAGCTATCCACACTAACACTCTAGAACTTGTCAGAGACAGCAGAGCCCCAAAGCCACTGTGTCAGAAAAGCAGACTCAACACATTGGTTTTAGGCAAGTAACACTATAAAGTAAATAGCATATAGATAACCTAAACTGTAAGAATGTGTTTAGTTTACACTAGCATTGCTTAATTTCAGTTTCGAATCACAAATTTATCAGAAATCGTATATGACTGACTAAATGAAAAGTGGTGGTGCCTTTTGAACATCAGGGGTTGTACAGAATTGCACGACAAACAGTGAGTGTGTGTTTCTCAATTGGGTGTGATCTGTACAGAACTGGACTGTGTTGGCTAAGTACACATGTTCTGTGTGATTTCTTCATTGACTGACATTCAAATGTAGCATGATGAAATTAAAAATGCTAATTGTAAAAATTATGTAATATCAATTATAATATTAATGCCTATTGTTATGTGGATGGTTAAAACATATTAGGATCTTCAATGTTTAATGATCCAAATCACACTGGTGTTTTGGTTCGCTTCATTTAAAAGGAGGCAGTAAATGAGGATAAATATTACTTCCATCCTTCACTCCATATGGTACATACTATATAGATTTTGTGTAAAAACAAAAAATAACACATACATACAGCCGGTAAACTACGTATTTAACACATCACCACTTTTCTAAGTAAATATATTTCCATAGGTGCTGTTGACATCACCAGATGTCATTAACAACACATCCAATCCACACATGCAAAGAAATCAAACCATAAATGGAATGACACATGGAAAAAGTATTAAAAACGTGAAGAAAGGAAGGTGCAAAAAGACAGAAAGTCATGACTCCAGCTGAAATTTATCAGTAATTAAAAAGCAATCCTGACACTTCAAATATCAAATATCAGCTGGTTCAGTCCCGACTGATGGCTATAAAAATGTCTCATTACCAAGGTGTCACACAAGAAACATCTCATGATGGGTAAAACCAAAGACCTCTGCAACCTTATTGTTGCAAAACTAATGGCACTGGTTACAGATGAACTTCTAAACTACTGAAGGTTCCAGTGAGCACTGTTTGGGCCAGAATCTCTGTTTGACCCAGAACATGATTTGACCATATTCCAGCCACGACCAGGCACTGCCCACAAGATTTCAGACAGAGGAGTGAAAAGAATTATCAGAAGAGTTGTCCAAGAGCCAATGACCAGTTGTGGTTAGCTTCAGAAAGACCTGGAATTAGCAAATACAATTGTTTCAAAGAAAACAATAAGTATTGCCCTCAACTGCAATGGCCTGTATGCACACTTCGCTACACAAGATGTCATTGCTAAAGAAAAAGCATGTTTAAGCCTGTTTAAAGTTTGCTGAAGTACTGTGAAGTACTGGGGGAATATAGTTCAGTCAGAAGAGACCAAAATTGAACTCTGTGGATGCCATAATAGGTACTACATATAACCCCAGAAACACCACACACAGTAAAGTTTGGAGGTGAGAACATTATGGTGTGGGGATGTTTATAAGTACACAGCACTGGCACACTTCATATAATTGAAGGAAGGATCAATGGAAAAATATAGAGACAGAAATACAGAGACATTCTTAATATAAATCTGTTGCTGTCTACTAGGATGATGAAGATGAAACAAGGCTTCAGACAATGATCCAAAACACACAGCCAAGGAAACTCTGAACTGGTTTCAGAATCACACCTGAGTAATGCATGTGACTAGTTTCTCCATACAGGAGGACCAATTGAAGTTTTCATCACCAACAAAAGCTTTTGTACTATGTATTAAATACATTCCAGCAAGCATCTTCAATACTTTTTTCCTGTCTATTCTATTTTATTATACATAACTATATGCAGAGCTGTTAAGAAACGAAGTACAAATACTTTGTTACCTTACTTAAGTAGAAATTTTGATTATCTATACTTTAGTGGAGTAATAATTTTTCGCCATTATCTGTACTTTCTACTCCTTACATTTTAAAAATAGGCTCACTACTCAAACAAACAAACAAAACTTGCGCCGTCCGGATTGAGTGAATTTGATTGTGATTGGATGAGAAGTATAAACATATTCCATTTCGAAACCCTATT
>JBBIGC010076556.1:0-10536 GCA_037576955.1 Lepidarchus adonis
GTGCTCTCCATCATTTCTGCTCAACATGAATCCTCTTTCATCAGAGAGCAGCACTGAGGCCCACTGGTCCCTTGTCCGTCATAAATGCTCCCTGGCCCATGCAAGGCGATTGTGACTGGTGGTGTGGTCCGGTACCTTTACAGGTCTTCTAGTACACACACCATGCTGATTTAAATGTTTTGAATGGTCTGATGTGACACTTAAGCCGAATATTCCTAGGTTTTTGTGAGTACTGTATGTGACTGAATAAGTGAAATTAAATGTATGGTGTATAACTCACTTGTGCAAGGAATTCATACAAATACTGATGCCACTTGCGTTTTTGCTCACCCTGTTTTTGGGTCAGAGTACCTATGCGCACATTAGACTGTCAGTTTTTATTTTGTAGATCACAGCATTTGCGTAGGAAGAGGTGAATGCATCTTTTAGGTCCCATTTTGTGCGTAGGCAGTGGTTATAAATGTTCTTTAGACGGATTGAATTTTTTGGAGATCAGAAGAGAGAGCATGTCTGGCATAAACCAAATACAGCATTCCAGGTAAAGAAAATCATAGCTATGAAGCATGGAGGTGGAAGGATCGTGGTTTGAGGATGCTTTATTGCACCAGAAGTTCTACTGTGTATCAGCTTGAGGAACATGTAAGACCATCTGTAAGAAGATTAAACTGAAGCAGGACTGGACCCTGCAACATGACATGATCCAAACTTACCAGTAAAAACACCAATGACCGGCTGAAGAGGAAGAAATGGAGAATCTTGGAGTGGCGGAGTCAAAGCCCTGTTCTTCATCCCATTGAAATGCTGTGGGATGAATTAATACGGTCAGTACATTCAAGAAACCCATCAAACATCTCACAGCTTAAAGAATTCTGGGGCAAACGTTCCTCAGACTGATGTAAGGGACTGGTAGATTCCTACAAGAAGCATCTTGTTCTTTCAGTCAAAGGTGGACCCTAGCTATTAGTGGGTAGGGTGTCCTAACTTTTTCCTCATTTAGAATACATGTTTTTGTTGCTATCCTTCGTTTAATGAGTAAATCAAGGTTGTTTTTTGTTGTTTACCTGCAATCAAATCACTTTCTGTTCCAAAGTTTAAAAAAACCCAAGATTAGACCTTTTAATAAAGAGCTGAATATTTATATAGGTGTCTTTTTAATGTTTTCACATGAGCGTAGGAGTCTTCTAGTTTACAAGTGCCTGTAAATTTAGTCAAATTATTTGCTGCTTTTTGATACTTATTCTGTTTTGTTTCAGCCAATCAGTAGATTGATTTCTACTATTGCTCCAAATGAGACGACAACCCTCAGTGTTTCGGACAGTGAAGGCAATAATGACAATGATGTGATCGAGTGCCCCACATCTGTTGGAAAGTCAGTGGGATTTAACTTGTATTGTGTTTTATTGTGTTGCTTGTGATGGGAATTAATTTCTACAGGGGGCCACATAAAAATTAGAAGTGTGTAGGAGGGCCGAACCGACAACAATTTAAACTAAATTCAAGAAGTATAAGAATATTCAGTAAATATTTATGTACATTTATGAATTGTGGTCTAGGTTGAAGGGGAAATTAATTTTTTAAGTATTTTTTTTAGATTTAGATTTATTAAAGACTTACATGGCAGGAAACAACACTCAATGTGAGACCTGAATTGTCTCATAGTAAGAAAACAAAATAAAAAAATATTAAATCCATAAATTGCTATAAAACAACGCTGTAAGTAGCCTGTAAGCTTTGGTGTATGTGATATTGACAGTAGCTGTTGTTTTCCAGACTGGTTGTGTATCCACCTCCTCCAGCCAAAGGAGGATTTTCCATTACAGAGGACGACCTCAGCTGCCTCGACGAGGGGGAATTCCTCAACGATGTGATCGTAGACTTCTATTTAAAGTAAGTTGTATACTGTAGTTTAGCATATTTACAATTTGCAGTATAGAAATTCTTCTCCATTTTGGTTGTGTCTCAGATATTTAATCTGTGAGAAGTTACAGAAGGAAGATGCCAACCGCTGTCACATATTCAGTTCCTTTTTCTTCAAGAGTCTCACACACAAAGATCATCAGGACACGACAGGTTTATCGTAAGTATAGATTTTGAACCAGAGTATATATATTTTTAATCTCTTGCTCCTAACATTTATTAGCCAAATTTCCAACAGAATTCAAGAGAGGAGACATAACCGAGTGAAAACATGGACCAGGCATTTTGACCTTTTTGAGAAGGATTTCATTTTTGTCCCAATTAACCAGTCGTAAGTTTCAGATTTATCACTCTTTCCGCATCATACATCTCAAATTAAACATCTCACACAGTCTGTAAAGGCTGATTTTAAGATTGCGTGTTTTTATAGGGATATTCTGCCTCTAGGAGTGTGAGCTGTTGACTAAATAATATCAATAAAATCAATAAAAGTAAAGAAAAATATTTTAGCTATTCTGTTACAAAAACGTGAGCCTAGGACGAGGATTGGGCATGGGGGGGGGGTCACTATCAGCTAATTATCCTTTTATATTTTATTGCTTTAAATGAGGTGTTTTGGGGCAGAGGACACACACAGGGTGGTGGATCTTCTTAACTGGGGTTGAACTTGGTGTCATCATAAAATACTTTCTGTTTCCTTCTTCCTTAGGGCTCACTGGTACTTGGCCGTCATCTGCTTTCCAGGCCAAGTTTTCCAGGACGATTTTGAGAATGAGGACAGCACGGAGTACATTCCCATTCCCTCCCTCCTTAACCCCATGTCCATCTTTTACAGACAGACGGCTTCTGAGCAGCTCTCCAGATGGAACGCATCCATAGGTCTATTTAAAAGTGTTTGTAATTTGTGGAAAAAACGATTCGCTTAATCCTATATTCCATCTTTTCATTCAATATCCATTGGAAGTGTTTTGTGAAAAATATTAACAATATAAATACACCATTGTTCTTGGATGTAATGCTTATAAATCTCAATCTGATCTGTGGATAAGAAGCTTCACTGGTGGTTTTTACATTTTGAATTGTTTTATAGATGATTTGGACAAGGGATTTTGCTTAAATTCAGATGATGAAATGGAGGATGAAGTTCAGGTAACCTGTTTGCGTTTGATCTCATATCTGTGAGCTGATTTCTAGCAGAGTTTATTAAATAAAATCTTAAAAATGCCTCTTTTTAGTCTGATTGCACCACCGTTGGAAATGCCTTCAATATTGCTTCTAGACAGTAAGTACTTTGATATGGTGTGTTTTTTTTAGCTGAAAGCGTGTGGAGTCATGAAATGTGTCCATGTTTTGTGTTATAGACCCTGCATTCTTATTATGGACTCACTCGGGAACTGTTCCAAACCAGCAGTGGTGAAGATGCTACAAGAGTAAGACCTCTCTGCTCTTGTACCTCAGTTTGCAGGTTGAACTGGAATCATTTGTCATTGTCTTTTATTGTCCCTCTGTGTGTGTACACATGAAAAGATATCTGGAGATGGAGTGGTGGGTAAAAAAAGGCACTTGGCAGAGTTTTACGAAAGGTGCTATGAATGGCTGGAGCCTGACGGTCCCACAGCAGGATAACTTCACTGACTGTGGGATTTACCTTCTTCAGTATGTTGAGAGCTTCATCATGGTACGTTGGAAATACTTGATTTGTAAAGCTTCTGGTGGAAACGCAGAAATTTAATTGAATGATCATAATTTAGTTGGAATATTTGTCCAATTTTGTCATTTGCAGAACCCACCACAGATTTTGCACCCTGCCATGGATCTCAGCGACTGGTTTTCTCAGTACCTAGTGAAGAAAAAGCGGGAGAAAATCAAAAAGCTGATTTTCAGACTCCACCATCAGCAGCAGTTTTAATTAGGAGACTGGGGGTCATCACAGATACAGGTTATGTTGTTGCAACAGTATTTTCTGGAGTTTAGTCCTAAAAAAATGAATAAAATATGTATTATAATATTTTTCTTGTTGTACTTGTTGATGTGATTAAATATGAAGCATTGTGATTTAATCAAATTGCTCAAGCATCCTTATTTTTCATTTGTCTATACCTTCATTGTGTTCATTCTTGTTTTTTATGAAACTGCATTAGAAGTGAGACAAAAGGGACCACACAGTTGCTGAGAAGGTCTTAAATCAATTATTAGGCCAAGGCTCTCTAGAATTGCCCATCTGTTCTTTAAATAGAAGAGCATATGGAATGTGCTGTAACTTAAGCTTAATGCCTCAGTCAGGAATTGCTATTACTTGTAGGCCAAATTTTGTCATAAAGTACTACAGGAATGGAAAAAAATATTTTTTTACTTGTTTTCCTCCTCTGGGTAAACGATGGTCAGGTGTAAATTGTATTTTCAAATAAAAAAATTTGTCACAGTATGATGTAGTGAAATGCTTTGGCTACCACTCATGACCTCCAGATACTAACACAAATTAAAAGCAATTTAAAGACAGTAAAATCTTAACGCAATAAATAGAGCACAAATATTTAAAAACTTCTAAAGAATTATAAAACCTTTTCTAATATAACCAGGTGCAAATTTATTGATTAAACTGTAGTTCCCAAGCTCGGAGACAAGCTTTTGACATCTGATGTGAAATGATATTTAAATTAGCGACTAACCCATTAGGTGTGATTGTACAGGTGGTCAATACAGTGGAATCAGAGGATTAAATGTACATTATTAAGAGTTGGTGTAAACTTTAAACACATTTACAGAAAGGACACTTGACTATTTTTAGTTTTTTATCGGCTTTCAAAGCTTCCTGAAACATTTGGGAAATTGTATACGTTGCAATTAATTTCATTAGTTACCAAAATGACTGAAAAAGTGTGTATATTAGTGTATATTAGTATACATCAAACAGTGCTGTTCTGTTCCCTTATTTTCCTGAAGTAACATCGTGAGACTTCTCTAACAACTCTGCTTGCTATGTATATTATGTAACTCCACTCCAGTTTTGAGTCATACAGCATTTTATTTTGGTTTAATTACATTGTACAGCGAAAACGACCAATATTTCCCTTTATCAGTATAGATCAGAGCCAAGAAATGATATTCTTAACAACCAAGATGCCATAGATGATTTTAATAAACACTAGGGGTGTATTCTTATTTTTCCAAAGAAATCAGACATACATTTGTTTTAAAGTAGATTTAATACCCCCACTCAATTCTTGACATCTGATGTGAAGTGATAAATGCAGTATTTGAGGCTTTGTGTGCAACAATGTACAACCTACTTTTAGAATATTTCATATTTCTCATAAAATGCAGTGTCTTCTGCTTCTCAGCAATGTTCCTCTCTTTACTTTCCAGGTACAGTTCATTGAATGCAACACTTTGAATAATCACTAGAAATAAATGTGTTAAATCTTAGCAAACGTGGCTTTGCCCACGTCTTCTACTGGTGTAGCAGGGACCTGTATCCTGATGGAAACAATGCGAGCTTAAGAAAGGTTCCAGGGACAAACATGCTGAGCTTTAGAGTGTAGATAAACGATTTTTAATTTTATGGAAAATTGAATGTGTTTGGAAAAGGGTGGATAATAAAATCAGCTTGTAAACTTATTTAGATTTGAGCTGGGCCTGAGCCTGGACCTCAAAAGAAAGGATCCTGACCCATCTTTATGACACACATGAATTATAGTGGCAATTTTATTCATACTACCCTTTTTAAGTAACCTGATACAACTGAAAACGGAGGCATGTATCAGCTGTCCTAATTAGATTTACAGAGTTGGCTTTCAATGAAGTATAGGGTTTCTTCTTCAGGAATACTTCAGGAATAGTTTTAAGTTGCAAGCCTTTTAAAAATTCACGAGTCTGCCATTTGCATTTGTGGCCCACCTTTGTGAATCCAGTTCAACTCCAGTAGGATGTCTGAAGATAATAGATCATTAAAGCTTTGTTGAACTACTATTACCTGCCTGTAAATCCAGAGTTAGTTTAATGTACTTTTAGAAATGTTTGCTTTAAGATTGAAGGTGATTTCTCATCCAAGCTGCTGTGTGTAGATGTTTTCCTAGTCTTCCTCAGTCCAGGCGACAGCTGCTGGAGCTGCTCTGTTGTCGCTGACGTCACCGCCGCTTCTCCGCTCTTCAGTCCAAAGCCGGAGCCGAGAGGAGAACCTGGTGAGAGCCGGACACCTCCGTGGGGGCTGCTGCCTTTATTTATCTCGTACGAGGGGCGTCGTGCTCACGTTGGGACGAGGTAATGTTTAAATGTTCTTTTACATCAGTTTTGGCAGTCGACTGGCTAGCTTAGCGAGGCTTAAGCTAAGAACCAGTGTAACCGGGGTAACGGTTCCGACGCTCGCGCGCGGTACTCAGAGCGCGGGAAGAACAGCAGCTAAGAACCAGGTAACGGTTCAGACGCTCGCGCGCGACAGAGCGCGGGAAGAACAGAAGTTTGATCTTAAAGAAACTGAACGGTTGGCTGGGATAAGTCCTGAGACAGGCGTGTCTGTCTGGACAGTTTCATTGCCGTAAGCTGAAACATTAATTACGGAGGTTTAAAACGGCTCTGTGCGGTGTGAGAGTTGGGAGAAGTGAGCTGGAATAGGAGGCGGTTACTCCTCAAGCACCAACGAGCTAAAGGAAGCGATGGGAGAGCTGCTACTTAGTCCGACATGCTTCCTGACTAACGGATGATTACACGTCTGGAGCAATATCTACCCTAGTGTTGGCTTCAGGAAAAAAGCAGTGGCTTTTCCATCCCGAGTTGCCAAACTGGCGGTGTTTTAAGTGTTCTATTGTTAAATTGCTTCTAACTTTGTGCCTTTGAATAGCCTCAGATTGTGGAACCTCAGTTCCTAATAACCTTACCAAGAGTTTTCTTAAATGTGTTCTTGTGAGGTCCACAAATGTCTGTCAGATTGATAAGCCTCTATTTTGTCATTTTATTTCATGCCCCCAAAAAATCCAAAATAAGAATACACAGTTGAATGTCAAAATCGTCCTAAAATGGCGATGAATTGGTTTTAAAGAGAAATTTGCAACTGTTGATGCTCTATAGCTGCACTGGCCAATTTTTCGAAGGGTTTTTCATTTTCAAATATATTCTCCCATCTGCCAAAATTAAGCTGGTGACACCTACATAGATTTCTAATTCAAAACTTAGTAGTTGAGCTTCTACTTCTAGTAGTTAAACGCTTTTAAAAAGCACCAACTTGAAAACGAGCATTGGTTCCGTATCCTGTTAGTCCAATCAAAATATTACACTGTACTTTCCATCCCTCCTATCTGCACAGGGAGCAGGAAATAAAGAGAGGAGGGGAACAGGAGGCTTTATGTATTACAGGAAACGCCCTCCTGCCCTTTGACCCCTGTTTGTCTCCATGGGAAACTACATTACTGTTGTCATCAGGTTTTCAGCTCATGATGGTCATAAATCTCTCTTCATGATCTAACAGGACACTGGTGGATATCTCACCTCAGTTTGGATTAGGACATGCTTACAGGATTTATTTCCTTAAGCATAAGTAACCCATATGTGAGTCTGTGGGCCACAATGCAAAGCCAGCATGAGCTGTCTGACATTTAAATTAGCCTCTGACCCCTTAGGTGTGATTGTACACTACAGTGGAATCAGACGATTACATTTACATTATTAAGAGTAAACTTAACACATTTACAGAAAGGACATTGACTGTAACTAACCCCAACTCTTAACTCTAACTCTAAACCCTTAACCCCTATCCCCTAAACCCCAAACCCTAACCCCTGCACTCTAACCCCTGCACTCTAACCCCTGCACTCTAACCCTTACACCCTAACCCCAACACCAACCCCAACACCAACCCCTAACCCCCAACCCTAACCCCTAAAGCAGGGGTTGGCAACCCACGGCTCCCGAGCCACATGCGGCTCTTCAGTCATCTTGCTGTGGCTCTTTTTGGCCTTGACGAAAAACCTGTTATTTATTAATTCAACTTTTAATTATATATTTTATTTTTTTGTTTATTTTGTTAGTTATCTTGGAGTTTGAGGTGATAGTTTAACATTGTGTAATTATGTAACTTTTAGCAGCGTAAATAAAGTGAAATTAGAAATGCACCAACATTTTAGTAACGCCCCCTCATATGCTTTGGTCGCTATGGTAACGCGTTCCTTTCAGAATAAGTTTTCAGTACTGTTGTGGCGATCAGGGTTTTTTGGCATTACTTTCATCCAGAATCGCGGCAAAGCTGAGTCTCAAACATATTTAGACGTATTTTTTAAAAAAAGTGTAATTTTTTTGTACAGCCGTTTAGAAGTTTAGAAGCTGTGTTATGTTTTGCGGCTCCAGACGATCTCTCTTTAGTTGAAGATGGGGCAAAATGGCTCAAAATAAAAAATCTGTATTTCCATTTCTTCTAATTGTATAATTTAACCTTAACCCTAACCCCTAACCTCTAACCCTAACCTAAACCCTAACCCTAAACCCCAACCCCTAAACCCTAACCCCTAACCTCTAACACTAACCCCTAATCTAAACCTTAACCTTAACCCTAACCCCAACCCTAACCCCAACCCTAACCCCTAACCACTAACCCCTAACCCCAACCCTAACCCTAACCCCTAACCTCTACCTCTAACCCCTAACCCCTAACCCCTAACCTCTACCTCTAACCCCTAACCCCTAACCCTAACCCCTAACCTCTACCTCTAACCCCTAACCCCAACCCTAACCCCTAACCCTAAATGACTGTTGGTATATTGTTGTAGGCAATACATCATTCCCTTATTTTTCCTGAAGTAACATCATGAGACTTCTTTAACAACTCTGCTTGTTCTGAATATACTTTTTGGCCAGTTTTGAGTCATACAGTGTTGTTTTATGTTCGTTTAATTACAACATTGTAATCCATAATGGCCAGTTATGGTGTACATTAAAAAAAGACTATAGAGTTCCCCCAATATTTCCCTTTATAGATCAGAGCCAGGAAATATATTTAAAACAATATTCTCTTCAACAACCAAGATGTTTTTAATAAACACTCTAGGAGTGTATTCTTATTTTTCCAAAGAATTCAGACATACTTTTTACAATAAATTTGTTTTATAGTAGATTAAAACCCTCCACTCATAATTCGTATTCGTATATTATGTATTTATATAATGTATATCTGATTAGATATGGCCCAGTAGCATATAGTAATCACTTATACTTGTTTACAGTTTGCATTAAAGTAAAGCATGCTTGTTAATCTTGATTTTTTGTTTGTAATTTGAAGGTAATTTGTTCTGAGCAGCATTAGTTGGATATACTTTCTTTAAAAGGCCATGTATGTATAAATGCTAAACTAAAAAACAGTAAAACATGCTGGACTTTAAATGTTTAATGTTCAGTACAAATGTGCAATGTTTAATACCTCAAAATTACTTTCTAGATTTGTGGTTTTAGCTTTATCAGGGACTGAATTACAGTACCGATAATGAATCACCCTTAAAACCTCTTTTTAGTTTACACTTAATCTGATTCTGGTCTTGTTCAGATTCTTTACACTTATTGGTATTTGTTCAGTATTACATGCTAGGTGTTTAATAGCACAATATGTCCATGATTAGACTCTGAGTTCACAATTCAGTGAACACAATTTTCACAATACATTTTGAATGAAGATAAATGACGACTGTGGTGGAACAATTACTATTGAAAGGCAGAAGGCAACTGGTGTAAAGCATGAATATGGTGGACTGGGTTTTTGAAGGACACTGGTTGAACACAATGCAGTTTAATTAAAAATCATGATAAAGAAAATGCTTACTCTGCAATCCATAGTCACATCCACAAAGGATATCGTCCTATTTTTGCACAATTTTTAAAGTAATTGTTTTTGGAAGCATTGTAACACCCCTGCTACTGTCTTTTTACAAAAATTGATTCTTTATAATGGGAAATATTGACTGTAAATAAATTTGACACCTTTATTTTTAATTGGCTGGTTATGGGCTTTTCCAGCATAGGTTTATTTTCCTTTAGAAATGCTAAAGCTGATCTTTTTGAACGTGGTCCATGCTTGGTTGGGACCATGACTGAATATTGCATCAGGGCTCACACACATGACTAAGCGTCGGAGCCGTGACATAGCTGTTGCAGGGTAATCCTCTTTGTTGGATACTTGGTGAGCTTTGAACCTGTCTTGTCTAAGAGTCCTGTCAAACAAATGCCTCTATATAGGTCTAACCCATGAACCCTCATGTCATGTGCTCAAGTGACTTTTCCTATAGTTATGATAATATTGCGGTAACAGATTTTATACTACATAGCTCTAGCCCAGGGGTGCTCAAACTTTTTTGGCTTGTGAGCTACTTTTCAATTGACCAAGTCAAAATGATCTACCAACAATAAAAATGCAAAAAAAATTATACACACACACACAAAGAGAGAGAGAAAGAATATACTTTATATTTAAAATATATATTGTTTACCTTGCATAGCAGCATGGACATGTTTGGCTCAATGCAGTGATGTACATTTATGATCATCAACAACCAGAGCTGCACAGTCCGAATATACAGTAATCCCCTCTCTTTTCAGTGTGTAGTCAGTGTTAGTGAATATACAGTAATCCCCTCTCTTTTCAGT
>JBBIGC010076576.1:0-10536 GCA_037576955.1 Lepidarchus adonis
GTGTGTGTGTGTGTGTGTGTGTGTGTGTGTGTGTGTGTGTGTGTGTGTGTGTGTGTGTGTGTGTGTGTTTGTTAAATTGGGATACTAAAAGAGATTTGGAATTAAATACATTATATTTATTTCCATCCATTTGTGTGTTTATTTAAAGTGATAGTTGGTGGCACAAATTAAATAGAATTCTGTGAAAAATATTTTTTATTAGGAAATGTTTATCATGAATCAAATATGACAAAAATATAGATTTAAAGGCAGTTTTTTGTGTTGTTCTTCAAGGGTTAATTATGGGCAAGTTAGTATCACTATACATAAAGCCATGGAAAAGTAACTTTGTAAAGAATTATTTTTTACTTTTGCATTAAGGTATTGTTAAAAAGTGGGTAATTATTTTGCATTGGCCCAGTCTTTATGGAAGGATTAAACAATATAAAACTGTTAAAGTTATGAAAATAAAATAAAGAAAGAAAACAGCAACATCAACAACAATATAATGAGATAGATAAAAGGAATAGTCCCCACAGTGAAAATAATTTACATTACTAGATTAATTATTAGGGCTATAACCTGAGCTCTGAAGTTACATTTCAGAATTAATTGTGAATAAATATATTAAACATTTAAATATTTTATGTTATGTCTTTAATACTCAAATGGGACCACTGATAAATATTAAGCAGCTCAAAAGCTCTGGGTGTTACAGAGTAGTGGTTCTCTATGTGGAGTTAGGATATGGTCAAATGGGTTTATTTTAAAATGCTTTGAGGAGCATCAACAGCTTTCAAATGTTTCAAATTTCATTGGAATCCACAAATATTAAAAAGTTGAGGGTTACTTTGACAGCCTCTTGTGTAAGTCAGCTATGAATACAGTCAGTGATGCTGATTGCTTAGCAATGGTATTGTTGATCACCACAGTGATGAAAAGGGCGTAATCTGATATCCATGCTATTGTAGCATGACGGTTTACAGTGTGAATTGTGTGCTCTCCGTGGTGCTGGACTATATCTACTTCCTTTCTAGACAGCGAGGAGACAGACAGGCTGCTGAAGGAGAAGTTGCCTAAAGGCTCAGTCTTTCTCTCTGTAAGGCTGTAATGACTTTCTTCGGCTAAACCGCTCTGACATTTTGCTCTTTGTACAGCAGCAATGAAAAATGTTGAGAGAGAGGGAGGAAAGAGAAAAAGAAGATTAACCAGAGCTCTGAGACATTGATGGTATCTTTAATCTTTAAATCTTAATTGGAAATCGTACCTCAGACAGAGCAGTGTAGTTAAAGGGTGGAAAGGGGAGGGACGGGCAGTATGCTGATGGGTCACAGTTACTGTGATAAATGATATTATGATATGCTTTGCTGAGTATATCATTGGTATTATAAGAACACTGAACAACTGCATGTATCACAAAAAGATAGATTTAGACCAATTATACAGAGCCTTACAGTTTTTCTCAGGTGCTTTTGAACTGTTTGTTCACTTCCTACAACCTCTAGTCAGTCATGCACATCCTAACAGCAATGTCTGCTTGTTTTTGTCAATACACTCAGGCAAAAGCTTATGTGTAATTTGCAGCTGTCTTACATCAGCTGTTGCTTATGTCTTGATGATCAAAATGTATTGCAAAAAGCCTCATTTGCATAGTATTACACTGCAAACGACCTTGTCACTGATTCATTGTGTCATAGCAGTCAAACGTGGTGAACAAGATATCATTAGCTGTCAAGTGTAGTTTTTATTCACAATTCTGATGATTTCTACACCACATTAAACAGTTTTCAGGTGAAATATAATTAGGGGCATGTGTGAGGTCTTAGATAAACCAAGCAACCAATCACTGAGCAGTTCTCTATAATTGCTCCTGAAACTGGCAAACATATATAGACAAGGCACAGCACAATGTGGAAGACCAGCAAGGGAACACAACCTAGAATGGAAGAGCTGCATGGAAATGGATGGGGCCAACGGCTCAGACCAAGAAGGGAACAGGTGTGGAGACAGAACAGTGGCGGTAGCAGAGTCTCCAATCTGTGCATCAGTCCCTGATGAAATTAGGGCCACAGTTGTGGACCATGTTATAAACCATGGCCTTTTACTTTAATGGCTGAAGCAGGTCGGAAAGTGCAGCCAAATTTGGGGAGAACAACTGTATCCTCAATTGCAGAGAGAACAGGTTTTTAAATCAACAATTCTACTCTGTATTTGTGTGTATTACTTTATATTGTTACATTTTTTCATATATTTACAAAGTACAATAGTCCACACTAGACCATATGTATTTCACTGTTGTGAATTCAGTTTTTTTACTGAGATATATTTTTTTACTTTTGTAAGCATTTTTTACTTTTTACTTCCAGATGTCCTGGAATTGGTGGCAGAGTGGTTTTCTCCTCAACAGGAAGGGGCTATTTATGCCATGGTCATAGCAAACATTGCCATAAGACTCACAGACATACAGACAGCTGTTATCTTACACAACCATGTCTTCTAGAATGTCCAGTCTGTCAGTATCTCAATGATTGACCGACCGCTGAGGAGACATAAGGCACTTACTGTATAATATGTACCATTTGAAAGGAACAATGAAGAAGTGAAGGAACGCTGGTACCAGTATGTGCAGGTAAAACAGTGCTGAGCATGAACAGTAATAC
The DNA here is from genome assembly GCA_037576955.1 of Lepidarchus adonis. Classification (NCBI taxonomy): domain Eukaryota; kingdom Metazoa; phylum Chordata; class Actinopteri; order Characiformes; family Lepidarchidae; genus Lepidarchus; species Lepidarchus adonis. The sequence goes on from JBBIGC010076576.1 coordinate 2,640, forward strand.
TGTAACTGTAGTCTGTTGTACAGCAGAAAGTCCAGGAATGTGTTTTTACTTGCAGGTCAGTTGATTTCAACTTTCGCACAATTGCTACAGCTCTGAAAGCAACATGAATTTTAGATTTGACCCTTGTCTCAAATATAAATGTATTTTATATCAAACTTACTGTAGTATCTTGGACGATACAGCGTATTATGGAACTGGATTCAAGTGAACAATGACAATATTTCCATATACATGGATGAAGGTGGGTCCAACTTGGCCAAAGGAAGGAGACATGGGCATAATCTGATTGGTGCCAGGTCAGCAGGATGGGAACATCACTATGTGTGCAGCTTTTTCAGACCATGGAGTCCACACTCGTACACCTCTTCTGGGGCCATATAACACTCAACATCTGCTTACCTTCTTGGACGCCCTCCACAGGGATCTCCTTCCTGAAGAGGAGAGTGTTTAAGGTAAATATACCAAACTGTGATCATTTGTGATAATGTGAGTTTCCATCACTCCAACCCAATCAGGCAATGGTTTGCCAACCACCGAGGATGCTGATAGAATTCCTTCCACCATTTTCCCCATTTCTCAACCCAGTTGAGGAGTTCTTCTCAGCTTGGAGCTTGACGGTATATGACAGAATACATACAACATACACAAAAGATACTGCTTGCTGCCATGGTACAGTAGATGTCTGCAGTGGCTGGATAAGACCTTCTAGAAGATATTTTCCATGCTGCTTTTCAAAGGAAGATATCCGCTGTGATGTGGAGGAGAACATGTGGCCCAATATTCACTGTCGCCAGCAACTGTAGTAATCATGTAACCTTTTTGCATGAATTCATTGTTTACCTTTTTGATTATGTAATTGTTTTTTTCATTTCATATGCTGTTGTTATGCACAAGGTGTGGGGTTGTACTTTTTTTCTAGACTGCATTTGCAGTGCATGGTCTGTCACCCTTTATCTGTACAATCAATAAAATATTCTTCTTGAATCAATCTCCTGCAATTAATGTTTTTTCTTCTGTTTCATGCCGTTGTCAGTCATGTTTTGCATAGTTTACATTGGAATATGCTTAAATTGTGCCCATTTTAAATTGGTAACATGACTTTACATTTTAACTGTCATGTCCGTGGATGATGATGCCTGGACTTGGGAATTGAATTTGGTGGCACTGACATATTCAGTGACATAAAAACTAATAATTTTGAAGAGGTCACGTGCTTGATTTTTTACCATTTGCAGTGTAGTGTTGTGAGAAATGCACTCGCTGTTATGCAAATATTAAGTCTGGTGTAAGAAATGCACCAAAGCAACTAAGAAAAACTGTAAAACTCCACCTAGTGCAGAGTAACTATACAAGCTGTACATTATGCTGTACTTAGGTCTAACGTCTTGGTTTGATCTGCTAAGATACATTCCATAAATGGTATTTTCTAAAAATGGCACTCTGGCTGAATCTCTTTAAAGATCACTCACTGTACTGACAACAACAACCAGCTTAAAATAAATACATGCATTTTTTAATTGAGAAATAAAAGCACCCATAACAAAGTTCATTATTGAAAACAAGCCTGCAGACTGAAGCCTTGTTTCTATATTTGATGTGTCATGTTTGTCCTGGAGTTCCATCTTAAATACTGTAGTTATAAATGATTAAACTAGTCAAGATATTTGAAGAGAAAGTAAACTATGAAATAGAGCAATGTTTTGGAGAAGAGCTTTATAGACCTTTTTTTCCAGCAAGTTTACAGTCAGTACTTGAATGTGTTGTGTAAGAAACAGGAAAAATGGACAAGGGTAAAGATCTGAGTGATTTTGCCCACAGCCAAATTGTGATGGCTAGACAGCATCTCCAAAACTGCCTTGTTGGATGTTCCCAGAGCTTCACAATATATAATCTGTACATCGTTACCGTAATATCTGTCTCTGCAATAGTGATATTGCAGAAGGCCGCAATATGCAAATGCTGGTGAACTGTTAACAAATTGATGGGTGATGGGTTAAATGCAGAAATCACATTTTGTGATCATGTACAGACTTGGCCTCTAAATTCTCCAGATCTCAATCTGATTTAGCATCTGTGGAATGTGCCGCCTCACAATTTGCAGGACTTAAAGGAATTGCCGCTGATATCTGCCAGATAACACATCTTATGGAGTCCACTACTCAACATGTCAGAGCTGTTTCGGCAGCAGAAAAGGGGCTTGCCTAATATTAGTCAGGTGGTTTTAATGTTATGGCTGATTGGTGTAGATCTTTAGCTCGTTTAAGTTCTGGGCTGATGTGCAGGACTGATGTACCCAAAAATAAATAAGACATATTTTGTGATGTTTCAGTTATTAGCATTACAATCACAATAACACACTTAATGCATTGCTTTTCTGTGAGATACTGACACTAGTGCTAATGCTAATCTACCAAGGCCTTCATCTTTGTGCCAATGACCTCAGCATACCGGTATGAGTATCTTGGGTTGGGCCCTGGGAATTTGCAATGTGATTGGCTGTGATACATTCTGAGTATCAATATCCTCTATAATCCTTCTCATAATTAGGCTGCACAGTCATGCACTGGTTAGCACTGTCACCTTACAGCATGAAGGTCCTGGGTCCGATCATGGGCCTGAAGTGCCTTTCTGTTTGGAGATTGCAAGCTCTCTCCATGTTTGTGTGGGCTTCTTCCAAGTTCTTCTGTTTCCTCCTACTGTCCAAAAGCTTGCCACTCTGGATTGCATTTACCCAGCAAGCAGAAATGGATAATCGGTTCAAGCAATGAATTAATATACACAAGTGTTCTGATGTATCTCAGGATGGATATTATCCAATGTTTGATTTTGTTTTCCTACTGCAGATATTTCACTGGTGTGTTGTGGAACAGGCTGGGGGTGAGTGAGAGTGGTTTATGTCAGGGCTGTTGATATGCATACACCAGATGCACTCTGACTGCCTGCTGTGCACATTTCCAGAGACAGTTAGGAACTCATTCATTGCCATCCTTGTTTCCTTTCCTGTATCTCTTACTCTGACGGTTCCCATATTGGGTACAATCCCCCTTGAGATAAAAATAAGTAAATATATTGAAGTTATTTATTTATTTTTTTAAAAAGTCTAATCACCAATAATGAAAACTGAGAATCAGAAAAATGTTTTTGTCATGGAGGAAATTGCTTAATGAAACATTTTTTTCATTAAGCAAGAGTATTTAAATGTTATATAAAATGTATATTTTTGTTTGTTTGTATGTTTTTTCCATTTTGGGTTGCAGGGAAGCTGAAACCAATCCCAGCTGGCAGGGTACACCTTGGACAGCCCATCACAGGGCAACACATAGACAACCATTCATACACACACTCACACCTATGGGCAATTTAGAGTAGCCAGTCAACCTAATCCACAAACCTTTGGACAGTGGGTGGAAGCCCATGTCAACATGGGGAGAGCTTGTAAACTCCACACAGGGGTTGACTGGGGTATCAAACCCAGGTCATTCTTACGCTGAGGTAACAGTGCCACCCCCCCCCCCCCCCCCCCTATATACATACAGTACATATTATAGTAGTAAATGCACTTATGATAATTGCAGGTGTTTACACATGATTCACAATTATGTGCCTGCAGGAATACTTTGTAGGAAATATGTGTAGGAGTATGTATAATGGTTTGTTTATGGCCTAAGAAAATGTGTGTCTATTTTCCTAAGAAAAGTTTATTGTATTCATCCAGTAGGGGCAGTGGTGGCCTAGTGGTTAGGACTTTGCCCCTGAGATCAGAAGGTCGCAGGTTAAAGTCCCAGCACCACTGAGGAACCCTTGAGCAAGGTACCATCCCCACTTCACTGCTCCCTGGACGCTGTTGATAGCTGCTCCACGTGTGCACATGTGCAGAGGACACATTTCGTTGTGGTGCAGTGGTGTATTCACAATGATCGGAAATCATGAATCACTAAAATAGTTATTTTGTAATATTTTGTAGATGGATGTTAATGGAAAAGTGAGATTTGCTTTAACAATGTAAGTGATACAGATATGTCTTTCCTATGAGAGGCCCTATAGGACATTATCCAAACTTAGGAGAGTATAATAGTGAATAAGGAAGAGTATGACTGCACATGAAAGAGGGTATGGTAGTGTTTGTGAAAGAGTATAGTGTTGTATGTGTGAGACCAAGTTAGGATAATGACCTATTGGGCCTCTCATATTTACCTCCACATCAGCATAAGCACAACCACAAACACATAAATGTATAAAATCCGTCCTCATTTTTCAAAGCCAACATCCAAGCAATGTCTCCTCATGACATATTAGGCTTGAGGTTCAGGAGTAAAAGCACTGAAAGCATCGCTGATGCAGTTTGTTTGACCCCTGAATGCATTTGCAAGTGAAAAGCAAATCTCCCTCTCTCTCTCTCTCTCTCTGCATCATGCATACCCTCTATTCTAACAGAGGCCACTAATTTGTAAATGTTTTGCAGTGTAATTACAATGTCAATCACAGAGATGGCACATAACTGGCACATAACACACAGTGCCAGATGTACAAGAATATACACAGTGTAAAATGTGCCTTGATGTGAAATGAACTCTCCATTTATGAATATAGCTCATCATGCAACTGCCCACAGCCCTGGCCACAAACTGTAGGTGATGTGCAAATTTCAAATTTCACACAGACTTTACAAATCACTGTGAAGTAATGGAGACATCAGCAAGTTTGAGGAAAAACAGAAAATGTAAGTTCAGTGATGGAGAGAGTGGAATTCTTTCCCACCCAAGAATTCCTCATAGGTACAATTTTACTCTGGTTAAGAAACAGTGTGTGCAACAGTAACAGAAATTGTGTGCAGGTAGTGGCTGCACTATGGCACATTTTGCAACGCGTCTTCTAATGCATGCACATCAGAGACTTTATACAGGGGTCCTCGACTTATGTCATACTCGACTTACGAAAATTTGTGGTTATGTCACTGTTTTTTTTAAAAAGCATATTTACTGTCATATAAGGTAATAGAATGTAGTTGAACACCTACTAAATGCTTTACAGTAATACACAAGCAGTGTATGAGAACAGAGATAGGGAGAGTTTGCACTGTTTATCGCTGTTATTGCTGAGATGTTTATGTTTTATTCACAATTAGTGTTGAATAAGATTCATGTGGATTGGTGGGTGAGATGGGGGATTATGCACTGTGCTGAGGCACCGTCAGTGTGCTTTTGTCTCCTCTGCATTGTGTTTACTGCTGTGGTGTATGTTGAAGCATTAAAAAGAGCATTTCTATCTAGAACAGCATTTCCTAAATGCTTTACTGTAATTTGAGAGCGTTCATGGATGTTGCCAGCTGTTAATAAAGCACAGTGCTGTTCAATAAAGCCTCTGCAGCATCATTACATGCATGAGTTCTGACTTACATCAAAATTTGAGTTACGTCACGTTCAGAGGAACCGAACCCTGAAGTAATCCAATGACCCCTTGTACAGTTATTCTGATGGGAAACTTTCTTTGGCATGTGTATGAGTCTGTCTAATAGCTGTTTCTGCTACTGCTGTTATAGGAAATCTCTCAACAACATGACTTTTGAGCCCAGTTTACTCCTGGTTTCAAAAGGTAATGGGAAATTGATATAAAACGGCTGCTGCGAGCTGCTCATACTTTGAATGGAAGTGAATGGAATTGCTAATGAGCTGCACATGTAATATCTCTACCTGCTTTTTCCACGACATTCACTCAAACGCAAATTCATGATTAAGATCATTTTGTGTTACACATGTGAACATTTCTGCATTTGCATATATAATGTACAGGGGGTAAAATGCATCTGATTTATGCCTGAAAATGACACAGGGGGCTTAGTAAATCAGCCCCCAAGTGGGAGGCAAGTTTTCATTATGGCCTTGGACTCTGTTGGATTTGCATATTATGATTCAAATCCTACCCCATAGATCCTATTTGGATAATATGGTAAATGGACAATTTCCTTTGGGCTTTAGTGCTTAAACACCAGCAATCATGGAAACCTGCAGAGTGAGGCAAGTTACAAGACTACCACTCAGTGTTCGAAAATCTTTCAAATCATGCACAGAGGATACAGAGTAGGAGGCAGAAAAAAATATTGTGCATGGGGGGTGATGCATTGTTCTAGGGATATAAAGAGGAACATAAAAACTCATTTCACCTTGAATAATTGTTATATATGCCAGTTTATGTTAAATATGTAATCATAGGTTATGATCAAAATCATATATCTTTCTCATGGCCTGTTGTGTAAAGAGTCCATTAAAATGCTGTCACCTAGGAGGTTTATTCATACTAATTGAGAATACCAAAAATTCTACAATGCGTGTATTTATTAAATAATTTAGTCACAGAATTTCATTAAGAAGATGTCATCCGTTTAATTATGTCTGTGTGGCAAACCTGGCCTTCAGTTTCCCTAATATTAGAGACACCTTCATGAAAATGCTAATTTCTCTGGCCTCCCTGATATTTACAATATTATGCTAGTTCTAAGCTTATGCTGGTGACAACTTAGATTTTCAGAGCCTCCAGAACGCCAGAGTGATGTTCTTTTCTTACAGAATTGAAAGAAACGCTTAAACTGAAACGTGATTAGTTCACACTTTCACTTCTTAATGTTAATGAAGTTCATCTGACCTGCAACCTTCTCCCTCAGGGCCTAACTAATGGAAGGGTTGCTTGGCCGTTTACCTAGTTATCAAGGTGCAAAAAAGTTCTCAACAACAGGAGTCTTTGCAGAGTGTATTTACAACAAACTAAAAGTTGGAGAAAAATTTTTTTTTACCTAAAAGCTTAGAAAGCCTTGAGAGTTATCTGCTGCTGTGTAACAAATACAAGCCACAATCTAGTATAATGTACACACATGTTTTATATTATAGTACAATAGGTATTTATTATTTAAGGCAAAATAATTGCAATTATGGAATTAAATAATTGCAAGTTATGTCTGGTATGTTGAATATTGGATATTGCAGTATCTACACACGTGGACAAAATTGTTGGTACCCTTCCAGTTAGGGGTGCCTTCACTTTTGCCCAGGCCAGTTTCATTAGTTTGCTGCACAAGACTGTAATTCCATATTCCATATTATGTAACATAATTACATATTAAACTCTGAGTAATTACAGCATTGTCACACCAAGTGCGACTGTACGTTAGGGGCTGTACAGATTAGTGCACTAATAGACTAATAAATCCACTGCTGCTGTAGGTTGAAGTCATCTAGTGAAGGTCAATTTCTAAAATACAGTGCAGACTTTACCCAGGGGGAAAGTGTGGAAAGCAGCTTTGTTCTCATCAGGAAACCCAAGCTATGTAAAGCTTGCTGGGAGTCCAAGACAGCGCAGTTGGATTTTCTCTCTCTTCGGATGAGTGAAAGGCCCCTATTCCCCATTTCTCAGCATGGTGCTTGCCAGTATGGGCATCGGTTAGTTGACATAACAGAACTGGCAGTGTGTGAGGCTGCCCAGTGAAAAGAAGTGGTGGCTGGAAGCAGGATCTAGCCTTCACCCTCCCAGCACTAGTGTGTGGGTTCAACAACTATTTCTCGATCTGAAAGGCTGAGTGGTCCTGGCTGTGTGTTAATGACTTGCTTGCTACAAGCATTTTGGTTTATACACTGTTGCAAAATTTTCACTAGACTCCTAAAAGCAATGCACAGAAGTGTGACTGAAACATGTGCAGTTTACATCAGCAGGTCTGGAGTGTCTGAGCCTAAGACTAACTAAAATAGATCACAATAGATCACTCTCCTACAGTGCATTTTAAGTTGTATTATTCCTATGGTAAGTACAATTATTTTTAAATAATTAAAAGCTTAGAGAAAGAGAGAGAGAGAGAGAGAGAGAGAGAGAGAGAGAGAGAGAGAGAGAGAGAGAGAGAGAGAGAGAGAGA
>JBBIGC010076587.1:0-10535 GCA_037576955.1 Lepidarchus adonis
TTGACGTGATTGGCTGTAAACTTTGGAGACATATGATTGGCTACCGTTTGAAAAAACACATTTGTGAATCCAGCGCCATTTGTAAATGCAGGTTTAACGGTTTGTGATTTGTAAGTCATGAATTATATTTGTGAATCGTGTAATTATATTTGTTAATATTGACACTAAACTCTCTCTATATGGATTGTTGGGGTTTGGTGCAGGAAGTAGATGCATGGAGTCTGACTGACAACTGGGATTTATTCACAAGACTTAGTAACACTGGAAACAAAACCTCACTTAACACATAACCTGAACATGACAAGGTAACTTAACATTATAACGTAACTGAATGACGTTGAATGATTACAGATGCAAACACCTGGACAGCAGATAAGGTACAGGTGTTACTAACATTGGGTGTGGTTGAAGGATCAAGAAAAATGGAATAGGAAAACACAAGGCAAAGGAAAAGAAAAACAGATCATCCGCATTGTGACAAGAATATATTATGGTAAAATAAAGTGAGAATACAAATTATATAGACTATAAAAATATAATAAGGAAAATAAAATCTAAATAAAAAATAATTATAAAAAGTTTTTTAAAATGTAATAAATAAATAAAAATAAAAAAGATAAATAGAAAAAATAAACAAACACACAGTAGCTCGAACTGTATTGCACATTATATGATAATAGTAAATAGTTAATAGTATATGTCCTATTTCACAGCAACAGTATTTTACCTAATTCCAGCTGTATTGTACATTGTGTCATGGATTATTGAAACAGTGAAACAGTTCTTGAAGTTGATGTGCTGGAAGCAGGAGAGTTAGGATCTAAGGTCTTATTGTGATGGAGCGTCTCCAGAAGTGCAGCATTTGTGGATTGTTCCAGGTCTGCAGTACCAACACTGATCTAAGGAAGGACAACTGGGCACCCAAGACTCACTGATGCAAGTAGGGAATGATGCTCTGAACCCAAAGAGGGTCCCGTTGTGTCTGGCTCTGATAGAAAGAGATCAGACACACGGTTTCCGCAGCACGAGGTGGTCTTAATGTTATGGCTGCTCACGAGGGGGAGCTACTCAATGTGGTCTTAAGGTTTCGGCTGATTGGTAAATGCCAACAATAGTTGGGGTAATTAATTAAATTAAATTAATGGAAGGAAATCTGTAATGCAGCCTTTAATGGCGAGAGGCGGGGGGCGAGCTGACTGTACTTTTTTTTTTTCTAAGCTTAAAAGCAGGCAAACTGTTTGCAGTGAATTGATTTAAATCTTTATTTCCACATGAATTTCCATGTTATAAGCAATTATTATAATTTGTGACATTTATGTAGATGGACGGTCTAGCATTGTCACCTCACAGGAAGAACGTCCTGGGTTCGATCCCCTCTTCTGTGTGGCATGTACAAACTCCCCCTGTGTTTCCTCCGGGTTCTCTGGTTTCCTCCCATAGTCCTTGTGTTTTAGGTTGACTGGCTGCTCTACATTACCCATAGATGTGAGTGTGTGTGAATGGTTGTCTGTCTCTGTGATGGGTCGGCCTTCTGTCCAGCATAACCCTGCCCCGGGCCCTTTGTCAGCTGGGATCGGCTCCAGCTTCCCTGCAACTCTCAATGGATAAAGTGACTTGTACTGTACTTTGAATTCAAGCATTTTTTCTATAGTGCCACTAATTCTGAGATGTGATATTACATTGTACATTGTGCAGGTGGAGGCCGTAATTGTTTGAACTCCCAATGTTAATCCAATTCTGTAATATTTCTTCTTTGTAGAACTGGAGAGTTCGCAATAGCAGTGACCATACATAACCTGGTCAGTTCTGCTACTTTGAGAGGACATCTGTTTGTACTTTCTGAGCCATGCCAACCTCCACCAGTGAAAAACATGGGCCCCAGCAAGATACAGGTCAGAGCTACGTCACAGCGGGCAATAGAAAACATACGCACACTTCTGGCCACTTTACCAAAAAACCCCTGGTGCACAGTTTAAGAACTAATTGATGATGCTTGTGCAAGCCTTCCTCTATCAGGGTGCCCAACTCCAGTTTTGCAGAAATGAGCTCCAATCCTAACCTAACACACCTGATCCAGGGCACAAACGTCCTCATCAATGCAAGATCTAGGTCTGTTGGAGCTGAGCTCTCCAGAGATGGAGTTGGGCTGCTCTAGCTCTTCGTGAGGTTTGCTCTCGGGTGGGTTTTTAGGGTGGTTGACCACTGTCAGCTGTGGCCATGACCCCGATGTGCCTGAAATACATGTTCCAGCTCCACATATAAACATTTCAAGCATTTAAAATGATCAACCACTCAAATTCTGAAAACAATGTAGACCAACCAAGTGCACCAATATGGTAGGTGTCCAATATACACCTCAATGAGCGTTTGCCTTACAGTATAGTGCTTTAACATTGATGTATGGATGTACATTTGCTGCTCTGGAGACTTGCTAATAAGTATTTACCTCCTGCTTTCAGGTGTTACGTAAGCAGCTTGTGTCCCTTGGTGTGACGTTTGAGTCTCAGATTCAGTGCAACATCTCCAGTGGTCTGATCTACACCTGGACGGTCTATAAGCCAAATGGACAGGAGCTCCACATTCCACTCATTCCTACAAATAGACAGACCCTTGAATTGCCAAAGTACACGCTTCATTACGGCAAATACAAAGCAATAGCAAAGGTAAAACTCTTTAACTCCTGTGCAAGGGCATTTTCAGACAAACCATGAAGTTACAAATTCCCTTCAAAATGGCCAAGCTGGGCGATGCAAGTGTCCTTCAGTGTTCAAGTACCTGCATAGTGCATTTCTGCATAGCTCAGTAGCCATGACTTTCTGAGCTATGCCCAAGTAACAAACCACTTTACCAGAACCCTCTAACTTTTGGCTCTACCTTGCTGGTGTACGGTTTTTAAGACTGTGTCCCACTTGATGATGTTCTCTGATTTTGTAAGTTTGCCCGCTGACAAAGAAATGAACAGTCTATAATTTTAATGGATTTTAAATTGAAATTTTCTTTCAGGATAAATAAAGATTTATATATATAATGGTAGGTTTCATTTAACAGTGAGAGATAGAATATCAAAAAAAAAATTTTCAGAAAATCACATGTAAAATATATAAATTGATTTGCATTTAATTTAGTGCAATACGTATTTGAACCATTAAGAGTTCTGGTTCCCACAGACCAGTTAGATTCTCCTAATTTCAACTCATCACCCGCATTGAAGACACCTGTCTCAACTAGCTACCTATCTAAAAGACACCAGTATTCAGACTCAATCAATCAATCAATCAATCAATCAGACTCCGCCCTCTCCACCATAGACAAGACCAAAGAGCCGTCTAAGGATGTCAGGGACAAGATTGTAGCTCTGCACAAGGCTGGAATTGGCTACAGAACCATAAGCAAGAAGCTGAGAAGGACACAACTGTTGGTGCAACTGTTCAAAAATGGAAGAAACACAAAATGACCATCAATCGAGTTCGGTCTAGGGCTCCATGCAAGATCTCATCTTGTGAGGTGAGGATGATCATGAAAAAGATGAGTGATTAGGCTAGAACTACATGAACACAGTCACCAAGAAAACCATTGGTAACACACTACATCATAATGAATTAAAATCCTTCCAGCGACAATGACCCAAAGCATACAGCCAAGGCAGCAAGAGAGTGGCTTAAGAAGAAGTGCATTAAGGTCATGGAGTTGTCCAGTCAGTCTCCTGACCCTAATCCCCTAGAAAACCTGTGGAGGGAGCTGAAGCTTTAAGTTGCCCAGTGACAGCCTTGAAACCTTAATGATTTAGAGCTGATCTGCAAAGGAGTGGACCTCCTGCTATGTGCCCAAATCTGGTACTACAAGAAACGTCTGACCTCTGTGCTGCCAACAATGGTTTTGTACTAAGTCTTGTTCTGCTAGGGGATCAAATACTTATTTCACTCAATGAAATGCAAATCAAGTTAGATATTATATATAATGTAATCTTCTGGATTTTCTTTTTGATTTCTTTGTCAGTTACAAAATCATTGAGGGGTCAAATAATTATTTCCTCCACTGTAATGCCTTCACAAAACTTAGTGTTAGAATGAAGGGAGTAGAGGTGGAGGAGATTAAATACTTTGGTTCAATAGTGTAGAGCATAGGTGTCAAATTTTATTTGGGCCGCGAGACAATACCTCATGACTACTAGAGTTGGCCGCCGGTATTTTACAGCACATGTATCACTAATACTAATGCGGAGTGCAGCACGACACGTTAACTACAAACCCCAGAATGCTCTGCTACTCTAAGACATGGGCTTGAATGGTGGCGCTGTCATTGAAGGATATTATTATTAGTTCATTGATTTATGCTTGCTATTTTATTTAAAATATATTGTTTGCCTGTGGAATGTTACTGTTAAAATGTAAATCAGAAAGCTGCAAATAAAAAACAGGCATACAATTAAAATGTACATTTTATATAAGAAATGAAGGCCATTGATATGTATTTTTAATTCATAATTCGATTCTGCATGTGATCAATATTAAGTTATATATTGTATAGTATTAAGATTTGCTTGTTCCATATTCAATATTTAAGCAAAACTTGTTTTAGTTTATATAAAAATGTTCATTGTTATATCTGCGTAAAGATTTTTTCAGTAAATATCAATGTTGGCCCGCGACTCTGTCCAACGATTAAATTTTGGCTCACTGTGTATTTGAGTTTACACCCCTGGTCTAGAGTAACAGGGAGGGTAAAAGAGGAGAAGAAGAGAGTGCAGACTAGAGTGGGTGGAGAAGAGTAGCAGGAGTGATCTGTGATGGACCAGCCAGTGTGAAAGGGAATGTTTGGTATGTTATACGAGTTGGAGACGGCGGCACTGATGGAGAGGTTAGTGTTGGGAGTGAGGAGGATGGACAGAATTAGAGATGAGTAGATCAGAGGAACAGCTCAGGATGGATGGTTTAAAGACAAAGTCAGAAGAGAGATGGTGATAGTTTGTAACTGCTGAGGAGAGAGGCTGAGGATATTGAATAGGATGTAGAGGATGGAGCTGCCACGCAGGAGGAACAGAAGAAGGCCGAAGAGGAGGTTTATGGTGTGGGTGAGCGAGGACATTCAGGAGGTTGATGTGAAAGAGGAAGATGCACAGAAATAAAAAGGGAGGATGTGCTGTGGCGCCCCCTAAAGGCAGCAGTCGAAAGAAGATTCCGACAAACACCAGTCGTTATAAAATTGGTGAAATAAATACCAGCCTTTATGACCAGTAATACAGTCAAACCCTATTACTCCATTAGCTCGCCCCTATTGGTCTGGGCCCTAAATTTGGTGATAAGTGGGGTGCCAAGCTATCAAAACGGATTAGTGGCGTTTCTTTGAAACCCATTTCTTTGACAAATTTAAAAATTAAATTAAAGCTTCTAATTTTAAAAATAACTATAAAGCTAAAATAAAAAATATTGTGTAAAATTATGTAAATTCCTAACGGGTTGATGAAATCGAGCTGTAAAAATGTTGGGGACATCCTGCTGTGTCTTTGTAAGGTGTATTGGTAGATACAAATTTCCTTTTTTTGCTCACCAGTCAGAGAATGCAACTTTCGTTGACCAGACATATACGGTCTAATTCAAAAACTTTACGCAAACTTAGAATGGAAGCTAACACTAATGCTGTAATAGTTGCCAAAATTAAAAATCAACCAACCAGCTTTGAGTCAAACAGCAGGGTTTCTTGTGTTGATTGGTCCAGAGACTCCATCAGTGATTGGTCCATCGTTGGTGTCGCCCACCCATCAACAGCGACCGCAGCAGTGACCTATAGAATTAGCATGACTGACTGTGTTCTAGGCTACAGTGCTAACTCGGGTCCAAGTTTGGTGAGCTGTAGATGGAGAAATGCATACACCTGACACTTTCGCATTGGGGCGAGGGGGGAGGTTGGCAGCTTAAAGAGGTAAATAACATGGAAGGAAATCTGTTCTGCAAGTTTGGCGAGATAATGAGGACCAAGCTAACAGGGTTTGACTGTACTTGTTGGAATAAGTCTTGGTAAAGGGTGTAGTTATGGTAGTTATCTTTGCTGCTCAGTAAATATATCTTTGCTTCTTTGGAGCAGTGGAGCCTAAGTTATCTGACAGGTCAAAAACTACATACTATTTGTATTGTAAATATTTTGAGTATCAGTACTTTGAGTATTTATATTTTAATTTTACTATTTAGATTTTCTAAAATGCAATATTCTCCCAGGAGGCACAGCAATGTTGCTTCACAGCAAGAAGGTCCTTGGTTCAATCCCTGGGTCGAACTTTCTGTGTGAAGTGTGCAAGCTCACCCTGTGTTTGTACTTTTTAGTATGAAAGTATTATTGAAAGCAAGTACTTTTACTCCAGTATCACTAAACTTCTTTCGCCCATAGTGGTGTAATTTCTGACAAGGAGTATCTATACTTTGTGAGGTGTCCAGCTGAGGTCCAGCAGTGTCCAGCACAGTTTTGTGAACTTCCTTCTCAGACACACCTGGTTCAAACTGACCCTCCAGGACCAGCACTGGACACCTGGATTAGGGCCTTTGTTGATGTGCTATCACAAAATATTAACCACTGCTGGTTTCACCCAAGGTTCAGGTTGTAGGCAGCATTGTTTACAGCAGTTACTCAGTTGAGATTGAGGTGGTGTCCAGCCCTCCGGTCAGCATCATCAGCGGAGGCACTAATTTTTTCATCAGCCGCAGCAACAGCAACATCACTCTGGATGGATACAAGTCATATGATCCAGACTTTCCTAATAATCCAATAAGGTACGGAAAAACAAGTGTGTATATAATAAAATAAAGATATTAACGCATGTTAATGCTGATATATATACACAGCCCGTTTATATTTGTATTCCTGTTGAAGTTACCGGTGGGAGTGCAGGCCGGTAAACTCCGCCAAGCAATCCTGTTTCAGAGAGAACATTCCAGGTTCCTGTGCCGTGCTGACGTTCCCGTCGAGTTCTCTCCAGCACGACTGTGACCTGTTCAGGATCACACTGACTGTGCACAGCGCTAACCGCTCTTCATCCTCCGACATCTTCATCACTGTGAGATCTAAACCAACCAGGTGAACAGTTACACTTTCAGTCACTTAGTACACATCCATTTATCTGTCTGTCTGTCTGTCTGTCTGTCTGTCTGTCTGTCTGTCTGTCTATCTATCTATCTATCTATCTATCTATCTATCTATCTATCTATCTATCTATCTATTGTATGTGTCTCTTATTTGTAATGAAGACACTGGAAGAGTAAAGTACTGAATTAACTTTAGTAAAATGTTTTGACCGATTCCTCATGTATTAAAAGCACAAACGCGTTTCAGTTAGAGTCAGTAAAGTGATGGATTTGATTCACTTCAGTGTGAGCTGTTTCCAGTGCCTGATTAAAGTTCATGCAGGTACAGCACCAAGTCTAACAAGTCTGATTTTTCCACAGTGTTGTTCATTTATCGTGTAGCGAGTGCAGAGGAAACTCCATCAGCTGGGACGAGCAGTTTTCTGTCAGAGCTGTGTGTGAGGACTGTCCAGCAAGTGTGACCTACTCCTGGAAACTGTACCTGGTGAACGCGTCAATCAAAACTGTCCCAGAGGGTAAGAAGTTCTGTCATACAACATCTTCATACATGCAATCATTATGTTCAATACTGTTTTATTTATTGTTTATTGTTTTTATTTATTTTATTTTATTTTTTTATTATTTTTGTGTAAATTTTCTTTTCCTTTTTCTTTTCCCTCCAGTTCCTTTCTGTGGCAGTGTGGACATGAGCTTACTCTCTAAAGTGGTGCAGTCATCTGGAGTAACCGCTCACAGTTTTTCTGTCAATCACTTTACTAACCCCTCCAGTCATAACCTTCAGAACATCGCTGCTTCATCTCCACTGAGTGAAGTGCCCAGATCTCAGGCTTCAATTAGAAAAAGAGGTTCTCTCCGGTTCCAGAGCAGACCAGAAAGGTCAACAGAGAACCTTGAAGGACTATTAACCCCTTCAGATCTTCTGTGTGAGCATGATGGTGCTTCAGGTAAGACTGAGACTCAAATCCTTCCTGAGATGTTTTAAATATGGCTCCATCAGGAACCGCTCATTTAAAGAGAAAACTGCTCAGAATCTGTTTTTGATGACGTTTGTGTAACGGAACTGTTAATAATGGCAGTTCCTGGTTTCTGGACTATATGGTTCTAAAGACAAAAAATAATTGGTATGGAACCTTCAAAGTATGCTTGAATCAAAAGGTCCTTCACTCTAAAGAACATTTGTAAAAAAATATTAATTAAATTATTAATGTATTATTATTTTTTATTGGTTAATTAATTGATTGATTATTTGTTTATTTGGCATATTTCCTATTGTGGATGTACTTTTTTTTTTTAGAATTGTCTGGATTTCTGTGTGAGATTGGACGCCTCCTTGTGGTATTAATTAGACGATTTACTGATTGGACAATGTAGTGTAATCTTTTCTCTGATGCTACTTTAAATATGAGCTGATTTTTAAGAAGCAGATTAGTTTGGATTTGTCAACTTTCTCTCATGTGGTGCAACCAGCCTGAACTATGTTTCTGTTTTATTATTATAATTATTATTTTATTGTATTGTTTTTTTTTTGTTTTTTTTTTACAGCTGCTGAGGCTTCAGGAGCTTGGAGTGAAGATGATTTTTCTCCGTACATCCGCACTGTGGACGCTGAGGAGGAAAACAGCGGCAGGAACAGTGTCATATCTGAAAATCCTGAAATTCATGAAGATTTAGGTGAGAAACGAGCAACATTTCGGTTCCACTTGTCCAATGACACATTGTGTTTAAATTCACAATTACTGTTATATATAGATGTGTATATATATACATACACACAGTATATTATATTTTATTTATTATAATTATGATACCCATTATAATTATATACCCAATTACACATGATCCTGTAGAGCATGTGCCCAGTTTGGGAATTTCCCTTCTCAAACACACCTGGTCAAACTCACCTGTTCACTGCCAGGTGTTTGAGGAAGGGAACGTACCACCAACCCTCCAGAAACAGATTTCAGTAACATCAACCAAACAGGAAATATTTTTTTTCCCATTTATTTATTTATTTATTTATTTAGCTCATGACTATATCTTGTACATATTTTTTTTAAAAATTCCATTAACCAGAAACACCCAATCACCAATCCGCATGGAGCAACATCATTACAGATGTTTTCTGGTTGTGGTTGTGGTTTTGCTTTTGAGGACAAATCATTTTTCACAACCCAGAGCACCAGCCATTCAGCTAATCTTTGACCAGCCACAACATTAAAACCACCCGCAGATGAAGTGAGTAACTTTGCTGATCTGGTTATAGTGGCTCCTGTCAACAGGCAGCAAGTGAACAGTCAGTTCTTGATGTGTTGGAAGCAAGAACAATTGGCCAGTGTAGAAATCTGGGGGAATCTCCGACATGTGGGACGCGTATCAGTACCAGTGATAGGGTCATGGGCACCCGGGGCTCACTGATGCACATGGGGAGTGTGGTATGATCCCAGAGAGGAGCTCTGATCAGACACACATGCGGGTTCTGCTCACTATTAGGCAGGTGGTCTTAATATAATTTTTTTTCTTTTCAGATTATGAGTTCTTTCACTCTGGGATTGAGGAAGCAGATGCAGGAGAACCCGTCGGACGACCCACAGGTACATACAGACTGTCTTTTCCACGCTGAGAAAGCCTTTACAGTGGCAATGATATGCACCGTGCTTTCAGGACCCTACAGTGTAGATGATGCGACGCTTCACTTGGACGAGCGTGAAGGGGACAACCTGGTGGACTCCAGCAGCATCGGTCACGTGGCGCCTGAGAAAACCCTCCTGGACCTGGACCGAGAACTCGTCCAGCCGCCACTGTTTCAGTCTTTCACATTGACAGGTATCCACCACACACACCATAAGTGTATATATGTATATATGTGTATATTGATTGACACATTGACCAATGAACGGGGACGGTAGACAAGTCATCTACAATCAAAGTCGCACAGTAATGTTCAAGCCCTTCCCACAAAAGCAGATGCTGTTCCTGCAGCGAAGGAGGCGGGGCAAACTCCCCCTACTAATATAATATGAAATGAACAGTTGTCAACAAACTTTTGGACAGCTTATGCATTCTTTTAATTTGTGCACTTTTAACCTGTGGGAATGTGTCACGCCCACCCCACCATCTCCTGACTCCACCTGTCTTCCTTCTAATGTGATACCACAGATTAAACCAATGTTGCCGTAGGGCAGTGAACCCCGCCCCCACGACTATAAATAATATAATTTGTCTATAAAATTGTGTTTGTAAGTACATCTCTGCATAACATCAAATCCTTATTAACATTAAAGAAATCAAAAAGAAAAAGAAAAATATAGATGAACTGAAAACAAAGAATGACTTTAGCACCATTGTTTTTTGGTCTGTTTTCTAATAACAGAAAATATTTAAAGTACATGTAGTAGTACTGTAACTCTCTAAACTACTACTACTACATTTAAAGTGCATGTAGTAGTACTGTAACTCTCTAAA
>JBBIGC010076617.1:0-10534 GCA_037576955.1 Lepidarchus adonis
TTGCTCAAGGGAACCTCAGTGGTGCCCAGGCTGGGACTTGAACCTGGGACTTTCTGATCCCAGGGGCAATGTCCTAAACACTAGGCCTCCACTGTGCCTTACATTTCAATAGTTTTTAAAACATTGTCACTATTGTGTTTGTTTTTTCATGTCCATATGTAGAGCCCTCAGAAAATTAGTCAACAAAAACAATGACAGTAAAATTATGTGTATTGCTTTATATACACAACACTAACATGCAACAGATTAATATTCACAGTTCTCACCTTAAGGCGATGCTCCAGTAATTCAATCTCCAGTGTCGCTTTTTTAATGGACAGCCTTTTCTCTTCCATTTGAAGCTGTAGAAGGTCCATCTCCATGTCACTTTTCTTATTTATTTTTGAAGATGGACCTTATACAGCTCCTTTGCTGACAACTAGGAAAGCAAAAATAATTAAATGAGATTCTGTCAGACAGTAAAATTAAAATATGGACAACTGCACACAATTCTTACACTGCACACAATTAAACCGCACACAATTCTTAGACCGCACACACTTCGTACACTGCTTAGACTGTGTGTGGAGGCTGAAGGACCTTCATCTGTGGGAAAATCCCCAGGTTTGTACTGTGAAAGGACAATGACAGTTTGTTACGCTAATGTAAATAGGGGGCGGGGCATTATAATGAAATGCATCATACCTCAGTGGATCTACCAACATCGTCCACTTCTGTCACAGCAGATGTGGTTTCTTCATCGTCATCTTCACCCTTCAGTGGAAATATGCAAGCTTACATTATCAGGCAAAAAGAAAAAAAACCTAAAAACGGTACCTGACAACAAAACACAACAGGGACAGACTGTTCTTTCTGTCAGGTCCAATAATACAATCCCACAATCTAGTATCTAAGAAAATACAACCCATAAAATTCAATATTATCAAAGAAAAACCAATAATGAAGGAAAAAACCTCAAAGTAATACAACTAAGATCACAGCAGCTTATACATTATATGCAGTTAAATAAAGTAAACCTGCATAAAAACGTTCAATGTTCAAAAAGCCGTTTATTGACAGAGATAATAATTTATTAAGTCATATAATGAACACAAATCATAGTGGTAACTTACATTTCACCATGTTACTTGTGGTGCATGGTATGTGTGATGAACTGCCCCCTTTATTAAGGGGCAGAGCCAGCTCCTCAGATGGGGTGAGGGGAGGTGGTGGTGGGCCCCCGCCAGTTACTTCTTTCTGTAAGCTACAATATACTAAATCATGTTTAATAAATAGTTCAGTAATTGTGTAATCAAGTATTACCTTTTTGCAGAATATTTTTGTGTTTTATTTTGATTTGGCTCAAGGTTCTTCTGGCTCCAGTAGGATTACACCTCATGAAATAAGAAACCATATATTTCTTGTGAATATCTATTGTTTTTTTAACCTAAAGAAATGAATGACAGGAAAAAGAAATGCTTTCAAAGTGATTTGACAGTCAAAAGAATGCGGAAGGAGTGTTTCATTATTTTGCGTTATAATAAAAGGGGAGGCGATATCAAATTAGCAAATTAATACTCACGCATTTACTCTGTCTGTTATTTTCTGCCAAGCCAACTCTCTTTCTTTAGCTGATGCAGCTGTGTTGCTTTTTTTCATTACTATTGGCTTGTATTCTTTAAAAGCGTGCATTAACACCTCTAATTCTGCCTCAGTGAAGTATGCCGCTCTTTTTTTCACTCTGGTTTTCCATTTTCACTCATGAAATTGGCGATCTTTATGCGTGCACTGTGCACGCCCATTACCTCTGGGTAACCAGTAGGAGGTTGGTTAAACTTACTCTTCTCATGTGTTTTAGAACCGACATACTCAGGGTATGCAGGTTTAGGGTAAATCAACCCAAAGGTTAAGATTTACCAAATGGTAAGTTAACTAAGCTTTCTGGAATACCCCCCTGCTTTCTGGAATACCCCCCAGGTTGTTAAAATAAACAAACAAACAAAAAACTCACCTTTTAGTTCATGGACAACACCTCTGCTCTGACCAAAAGCAGGTCCCAGATGGGATTGTCACTTTTTGAGGTCCCCCTGAAACATTTCCATTGTGGTCCCTGCTATTTGCAGCGTGTTTGTGTTTAGTTGTGTTGTGAGAATTTGCACCATCTGTGTTGTCAAACTGATGGAGACATTTTCTTAATTTGTTGTGTTTTTTTCTGTTTGTGTGTTTTCTGAAGTTGCAGCACATTGAGCTCTCTCTGTGCCCACCGGGGGGGCGCGTGGCACCGTCAAGGGGGGCGCGTTTGACCTCGGGGAACATGCTTTTTTATTTTTCTATTTTGATTTTTTTTTAATGTTCTAGAATAAGTGCAATACCACTCCACTATAATAAGGGGCAGTGGCGCTCTCATTGGCAGTGTGAATTGGTCAATATTTCTTTTTTTATTCTCTTATACGTTAATAAGGATACAGTGTTTTGCAGAGGTGTACTTATAACAATTTTATAGATGATTGATGATACTATTTATAGTCGCGTGGGGGGGCATGACAGAAAATAATTGAGAAGCACTGCTTGAGAGACTGAAAGCGGTCCTCCAGAGACTGAATGCAACAGTCTACCACAACATTAAAAAATGATACTTCCAGTCTTTTCATTGCATCACTTTGTGGCTCATCAGCTGCCTCATAGGCAAAGTGCCTTTTTGTGGAGTGTAGCCTCTTCTCTTCTCCTTCAGCACTGCCTCAGTGTTCATTTGTTCAAAATCTCTTTTGCTGAGACCTGTGCATCCACAAAACCAGTTGTCCTATAACTGTGTAAATTTTCCTTAGTTTTCTTAATGAGGTCCACTGCAACATCACGCTGCATGTTGGTTGATTGGAGGCGCTGCTTGTGGTGTTAATTCTGGAGAGAATGTCATACCAGATGACACAGCAAATCTGAAATCTTTAGTCTGTTCTCTGACCTCCAACAAAGCTTCTGCAAGATGGTCCATCTTTGAGGAGACCATGAGAAGATTCTGTAAAGTTTTTCCACATTTCCAAAAAAACAAGTGGCATCCTTGGATGCTTTAGCAGCATCTGAAATCATCAGATTTAATGTATGTGCTCCACAAGGCACATAAAAAGCAGATGGATTTTTTTCTAACAGCCTGGCCTGCACACCTTTATTTCAGCCCTTCATGTTTGCACCATTGTTGTTGGATTGTCTACTACAGTCCTGGAAAGGGATGTTCAATTCTTCAAGCCATTTAAGAATTAGTGTGGACAAGGCTAGACCAGTAGATTCAGGAGCTAACAGGAATCCCAAGAAGTGTTCCTTTATCTCTGGTGTTTTGCCAAGACTTACAGTGCGCAAAACAACAGACATCTGTTCTTGGTGACTAACATCTTGGGTGCAATCCAATATTGATCTCTCAAAACAGGGTCAAATTTAGCCAACAGTTCCTGTTTTCCTGATATCAACAGATCCCCTGAAAGGTAGATTTCTTTCTGCCAAGGACTGAATAATACTGATTAGGCGTGTGAGAACATCTCTCCAACGGTTCTTTTCTGCCTCCAATAGCCATTTCAGCCTCATCAGTAGTTTTTCCCTTTGAAAGATGGAGTGCAAAATCCTTCCATTTCACCACGTTGTTGCAGTGATCAAGGCTATTTTCATGCTGTTTCAGTAGTGCACCTATATTGACTCAATCTTGTTGTCCCTCTGTTGCCAGTTTTGTGGACTTCTTGGAGAACAATTTGCAGCAGAAGCAGTAGACTGCATCATTTGTTTTTGAATAAGTAAGCCAGCTCTGCTTGATTTTTCCTCCATTAATTAGATTTCTGTATGTGTAGTGGTAGTGGAAGTTTCGACCATCAGGTTTTTTAGGGAATGTGAAGTTTTCCTGTATAGGCAATGGTCCTCTACTTACAAGATCAGTCCTTTCAGAGTCAGACAGGATAGATGACCACTCAGCTTGGTCAACTGGAGGATATTCTACAGTAAATTGAGCAAACACACAGTGCTACTAACTTACCTGCCACCTCCACTGAGGTTGAAACAGACATAGAAGGAAGTGCAGGATCAGTGGAGAAAGGTGCTGGTGAGTGCTCCTCACCTTGAGGATGTACCTTATTAAATATAATAATAATAATAATAATAATATTTATAAATATATAATAAATAAATGTAGCCATGTTAGATTCCATACTGAAAGGTGATGCTGTCTGCCAGAAAACAAACAAATGAACAAAAAAAGTATAAACAAATTGATCTAGGATTGTTTTAACACACATGGAATATCATCATCAGCTGTAGCACTGGTAATTGAGGCAGATGGCATTGGTTGTGCCCCACCAGTTCCATAAGAGTATATTTGAATGAACAGCTATTTCAACAACAATAACAACAAACAACAGTTATTTTAACATCAACCATTATGGCGCCGTAGCAAGCCATCTGTACAGCTAAAACACAAGATATGATATAATAACACAGACCCCAAACGTAGGCCAGTCCAGCGTATGTCATTTTAAACTGTTATCAGTACCAAATTTATAAAACAGAAGCTTATTTTTTATTATACACGGGTAATTTTTGTCCGTCCCATCCTTTGCACGAGCATGAATTGACGAGCTGTTAGCTGTAACATTAGCTTGCAATTTAGCCTCGTTTAGTTTATACTCATTTTTTTAAACTTACCTTTATCTTGCTGTTTTTTTCTCTTCCTCGGATTTCTTCCGTTTTCTTTTCTCTGCACCAGAAAGATATGTCCTTTTTTGTGACATTATTAATTGTTTTGCTGCAGTGATGCTGCTTCTTCAATTAATTTAAAGTTAACTCAGACGTCCTATGGCTGTCATAAGCCTACTCCAACTGCGCATGCGTCCTGCAGAAGCCAGTTAAAATAATATTGCGTTGTTTTTTTTTAATCGAATAATGGATTTCATTACCAATATGATATCAACTGAAATTTTAAACATATATAAATGAAATAAATAAATAAACAAATAAACGATGTAATTTCATGTACTCTTGGGGGCCCCCTGGTGGCCACGGGGCCCTAAGCAGCCGCTTAGTTCGCTTATGCCTCTGTTCCAGGTACTGCTTTATAGACGGCAATTAGCAGTAAACAAATGTATTCTAGAGTACATTAGTTTGCTGGGTCATTAACAAAATATGAGCTGCCTTTTACTTCAGGGAAATGCGTTGAAAATATGTTATGAAATATGATATTTTTTTCAGTTCACTCTGTAACCATGATGAACGTAACTCTTGTCAGAAATACAGTGAGTGTACACGTTTCCTGTACGTTTCTTTCTCTCTGTTTGGACACAGCTACAGCCCCTTACATCACCACAGTTGTCAAAGCAATTCCCCTATATTTCACATAGATATGTTAATGGCTTTATTGATTTGATAGGAAAATAACAGTGATTGTTTTGTGTTTGTATGAACTTATGCAAAATAATAGCTAGACTTACTGGACTAGACGTGCATACACACTATCTCTCAAGGGGTTGATATTTATTTCTGAAGCTTGATGTGACCAAGCATCATAACCTAAAAACCCTCTTCCGGGTTTGTATAAGTTGGGATTTTTCATAAATTGCAATTAAAACAAAATAGTTAAAGAAAAGTTTCCACTGTTTTTCAATGTTATTTTTAACAGACTCACATCCTAGTGTTGAGTCACGAACTATGTTTGCTTGCAGAGACTGAGCTGTTGGTAGATGTTCCCTTCACCTGTAATTGCTTATTGTGCAATTTTTCAAAAGTTCCTTACTCTTACTTTGTTCAATCCTAACTTTAATTGAGTGAGATGCTGGCATAAAATTTGTTCATAAATAGGAAATACATTTAAACTGATCAGTGAAAAGTCTGGAAATCTTTTTCTTAAACATTCATTTATTTTCCAAACCACTTTATCAATTTCAGGTTACAGGGAATACCAAACTGACCACAGGACCGGGTTCACCCTGGACAGGAGGGCAGCTCACTCAAGGGTAACACAGAGACATGACAATCAGTTACACAAACACACACTGTGGGCAATTTACATTAGCCAATCATCGAAACCGCAAGCCTTTTGGACAGTGGGAGGAAAGCTTCGGGAACACAAAAAGAACTTAAAAACTACACACAGAGAGGCATCCATGCCTCACCCAGAAAAATCATACTAACTGCAAAACCACCCTGCTGCCATTTTTGTCATGAAAATGACATTTGCTTCATTTTCTTTATTCCATTTACCTTCACTTTATTGTAAATACACTCTTTTTGTGATGTTCCAACTTGTTTACAAGTATCTGTTTACTCGGTCTGTAGCAATTTAGCTCCACTCATTTGTGTTGAATATTTCAGCTTGAACTGTTTGTTTAGTAAGGTGCATTACAAGGGAGCCATTAAAATAAGTCATTTACCTACATCAGTCAAAAAGAAACAGTTATACTCAGAAGAAGAAAATAATTGTAAGTGAAACTGAAAATAAAATTAAAGTATTTGTCATCGTGAACACACACGATCACACAAAGTGCACAACTTGCAAATGTGACATATGGATTTAACTCATCCACATGTGGAAGAGTGGGTAGTGATGTTTTAATTTGTCAGGTCGGAAAACTGATATGAGAGAGAGAGAGAGAGAGAGAGAGAGAGATGGAGAGAGAGATGAATTTGAAGTCTGAGCACACATTGGAAGTGTGTGTCTGGGATTTTTATGGACGTGGGCATGAATGGGAGTATAATGGGTGTGTTCAGAGCCTTGTGACACGACACACATTTCTTTGACGCATGCTCCTGTTTTGTGTGTGTGTGTGTGTGTGTGTGTGTGTGTGTGTGTGCTCTTATCTGTTTGTGTTTCCTTCATATGAACGTAATGTTTTGTTTATGATAACACGAAGCTGAGGCTTGTTTTCAGGTTATTATGGGATGACTTTTGACTGCGTCATAGCTTCACACTCTCCCTATGGTGATTAATATACTTCATAGGTGAAAGAATTTTACTTTCACTATAATTTTATCAAAGAACAGACTTGTTTGATAAGTTGAGTTGAAACATTTTAATCTTATTAATTATATATTTTCAGTGCTAACTTGCCTGAACATGATTGACAGCATTCCCTTTCTGTTCTAAATCTGACTGAATGAGGAAAACTATGAAGCTCTATTTTTCCAGACACCTTTTTTAGTCTGGTTCAAACATATTAGCTTATGGTGAATGCATTACCAACATATATTGTTCATAGTAGTGTTTCCCAAATAAATTATATTGCTTTATTAAAGATGCATGTTCTTTTTAAATTTGATGCCTGTAAGACATTTCAAAAAGTTGTTTACATTAAAAATGTTTACCCTGGCAGGTTTGGGAAAAAAGACAAAACAAAGTATTTTCTAAATATGAACATATTTTTCCTTTCATGTGCTGAATGTTTATGATGTTTACCAGGAATTTTGTACTATGGCTCCATGCTATTTAAATACATGCAGACTGTAGTTTGCCTTCGCCCAAACAAGATGTCTGGACTGCAGTATATGTTGCTCCAAAATGTGTATATATAATTCAGTTTTAATGGTGCTATCCAAGCCATATACAGTAATGTATCCCCATACCATCATGGATCATTGATAAATGCTAATCGCAATTTGATGACAGATGATGAGGTTTATTTTTTGTGAGTGAAAAGTAATTCATTATTTAAAAATGACTTTCTCTTCCTTCAGTGCAGGCTTCACCACTGTGATACACAGCATGTAAATAACAGCATATAATATATAATATAATGACAAATGTAAATGTTTGTATTACCTGACATCTTGTTCTATGTTCGGCTGTGTCATATATTACGTTAGGTAGAACACAAAGCTTGTATTTTTTGCTGTAGTTTCTGTCAGTGCTCGCTCACTGCAGACTTCTTCACTGCCAGTTTCTGTAGACTAAGTAACTTCTTTGCAAGGTTGGCCACTAAAGGCTTCTTCACTTTAGTAAACAACAGTTGACATTAGTGACTTAAGCAGTGACTTAAGCCTTGTGTTTGTTGTGTAATAGCAGTGATCTGTCAATCAACAATTCAACTCGGTTACACTCACTTCTGGAGATGTACTCCAATGGTTTTGGGCTGAAATTACACAGGCCCTTGTCTTTTTTTTCTTGTGCCCAGGACTTACTTGCAAGGTTTCCTTATACTTGGGGTCAGCCTAGAAAGAGGAATGAGAGAAACCATTAACAGAAGGGATTACCAGTGAATAACGTGTAGCATAGTGATTCTGCTAACGGGTCCTCTGAAGTATCTACACATTAAACAAGGTGTGTTAAAACTTTTCAGGAGAGATGGCTAATGGAGACATACCTGCACATATGATACTATCCAAATTGCAGATGTCCATATTGGATAAAGAGAGAAAAACAGTCCAACCCCCTTATAAATGCTTGTTTTTGTTTGTTTGTTTTTTACATTTCCTGCCCACAGCTTTAGCCTCGAGTAAATGTCACAAAAACATAAAGGAAATCACTGCAGTTCGCACCAAACGGTACTTTCTAACCTCCCAACTTTTCCAAACGCCAGTCTTTGGTCCTCTCGACTTTCCGTACCGAGGTGGAGGATCATTACAGCTCGCCGTGCGCTCTTATTTGTTGGACCTGTGTGCGACGTCATGACGTACCTCTGCCAAACAATGGGCAGGAAAAAGCCACGTTGACGAACTCGAATATTTTTTCATCGGGAAATCGAGTGTTCATTTTATTCAACACAGCTCTTTGACAATTTGATTTGACACGGAGTACAGAAGTCATGTCATCGCCGCCGAAGGAGAAAAACGAAACTCGTGCTGGACACCCCCCTGCTGGTAATAACACAATGCTATTGCTGCTGCTGTTATTGTTTTCCTCTTGTAGGAACGTTTAATGGCGAGCGTTTCAGCAGGATATGAAAGTATGTTAAGCCCAGTAGAAGATTAGCTAAGGAACTTGCAGTTGTTTGACTAAGAGTACCATACTATATTAAGAATCCCGCTTTGTGCAACGCCAAGGTCCTAAAGAGCTTACTTGCTAACAATAATTTAGTCATTTGCCTACCAAATAAGGCTCTAGCCTTAGGCCACATAATATTGCCATTCACCTAGTACATGTACTTATACAAAATGTGTTATTTTATTAGTGTAAATAAAAATGAAATAAAAGAAATAGCACCAACGCTAGCTGTTGTTCCAATTTCTAGGTAAATTGCCTTATCTAGTGATGACATGACATTACCAATATGTCAGCATGTCCAGTTCAAAGTCCACAAGAAAGCTCCTGACCTATTGAACATTAAATATAAGGGCTTACATCAGGCATTACTTATAAATAAACTAAAGACTTGTTTCTGCTTTTCAAAACGTTATGTCATCATGTGATATTTGGATTCCAGTTTGAGCTGATCGCTTCATGATCACATTATAGTAGATCAGAGATCATTGCCAGCCTCTTGGTCTAAGCTTATTCCAAAAGCACTACTCCGTTCTAATTTGTGGTATTATCTCTTTACTATTTTGTAACAGTCAAAGCTGGAGGCATGAGGATAGTCCAGAAACACCAGTCTGCTGGCGATTCAACATCTGACAGGAAAGAAGACAAGGATAGTAAAGAGTTTGAGAGCTGCAGGTATTGGTTTTGACCTCGATGCTCATATTAGTGTATCTCTCTCTCTCTCTCTCTCTCTCTCTCTCTCTCTCTCTCTCTCTCTCTCTCTCTCTCTCGCTTTCTCTCTCTCTCTCCTTTATTAGTCTCAGTTCTTCTTTCTAATATTGTTAGTTCTGCTGAACATCTGTATCATTTTTCTCATGTTATTTGTGCAGCTGTGGCTACTTTTTTATTGCATCAGGTGAGCATATGTTGGCATTGAGTAGTTTTTGCATTTTGACTCCATTGCACAACATCTGTAATAGTGTGTGATTTTGTTAGAAGGAAAACAGACCAAAAACATTGTGTCTTTTAGGGTCACTGACTTGTGTAATGTCGCTTTTGCTTGGGAACTGGATTGGCCTGGCTCTTGTGATCTGGCTGATTTATAGATTTGTTCAGTAGTGGTTCAGATTTTCACACATTCTTGAGGAATTTTTATTGCCTATGATCAAAACCCAGAAAAGTTATGCAGAGTGCGTTACCAAATAACAGTGATGTTTATCTCTGTTAATGTTAACTTTATTAGAGAAAGTACACTGTACTACCTCAGACTTTCTTTCTTTCTCTCGCTCTTTCTCAATCACGCGCTTATCAGCCTGTTGTGATGGTTAAGTATGCTGATTTCATGCTTTCTTACATATTCATATCTGCTGAAAGCCAAGTGATACAGTATTTATTTCACAGCATTTGTATAGCTGTCACCCTCAGTGTGGACAGGAGTGTTCTAGCTTCGTATTGTACAGCTTGGGCAAACCGTTTGCTCCACGTGTAAAATGCCCTCATTGTGCACTTTCCCAATCACAGGTGAGCAGTTCCCATGGGATTGTAGGAATGTAAGCAGGTGTGTGTGTGTGTTTGTGTTTGTGTGTGTGTGTGTGTGTGTGTGTGTGTGTGTGTGTGTGTGTGTGTGTGTGTGTG
>JBBIGC010076626.1:0-10533 GCA_037576955.1 Lepidarchus adonis
GTGCGTGGGTGTGGGTGTGTGTGTGTGTGTGTGTGTGTGTGTGTGTGTGTGTGTGTGTGTGTGTGTGTGTGTGTGTGCGCGCACTCAGTTTCAGTGGTTTGGGCCCTAAATATATAAAAGGAGCTTGTCAGCTAGTGGTGGCCAAAGTGGTAACTAACAGGGTGAAAGGCTTTATTAGTGGTTATGTTGTCCACTACTAGAAACAGCTCCCAGTGGAGATCAGATCTGTCCCAACTATGACCAGTTTTAAAAATAAGATAAAACCAGCTTGTTTTCCACTTTTTTAAACATGGGATATACATTTATCTTAGCAATACTTACAGTCTTATGCAAAGGTTTGGGCACCCCTTGATAAATAAATAAGGTTTTAGTGATTTTCAAATAGAAAAGATGTTACTACAGTTTCTGTAGGACATGGAAAAAATACACAATATTTTCAACAAACATTGATGCATAGTTACTTTTTATGCCATAAATTGAACATAAAAAAACATTATGGCACTGTGCAAAAAAAGGCACCCTAAGAGTTTTAAAGTCTCAGATTCTTTTTTACAAAGTTCAGAGCTCGTTAGATCTGATGCATGACAACAGCTGTCACACAACACACTTGTGGACACTCAACAACCATGGGTTCATCTAAGCAGCTGTGAAAGACTCTGAAAATAAAAGTTATTGATGCCCACAATTTAGGAGAAGGCCACAAGAAGATAGCAAAGAGCGGTGAGAAATGAGTGGAGGTCAAGAGGAGATCTGGAAGACCAAGAAAACTCTCTGAGTGAACTGCTCATATGCTGGTCAGGAAGACAAAACTAAATCCCCATTTGACTGCAAAAAACCTGCAGGTAGATTTAGCAGACTCAGGAGTGGTGGTGCACAGTTCCACTGTCCTTCACGGAAGAGTCAGCAGAAGAAAATCTTACCTGCATCCCCATCATAAAATCCAACGTCAGAAGTATGCAAGAGAAAATGTACAGAAGCCTGATGCATTTTGGAAACAAGTGCTGTGAACTAAAATAAAACTCTTTGGCCACAATCAGCAAAGGCATGTTTGGAGAAAAAAGGAGCAGCATTTCATGAAAAGAACACTTTGCCAACCATTAAGTATGGAGGTGAATCTATCAGGCTTTGGTGTTGTGTTGCAGCCAGTGGCACAGGAAACATAGCATGGGTGGAGATAAAAACTGAATGCACTAAATACCAGCAAATTCTGTAAAAAGGCTGAGGCTGAAAAGAGGATGAGCTTCTACAACAGGACAATGATCCTAAACAAACCTGGAAATCCACCATGGACGACCTCAAGAGACACAAGCTGAAGGTTTTGGAATGACCATCATCGGGAGATTTAAACATCATTTAAAATTTGTGGGTAGATCTTAAAAGAGCTGTGCATGCAAGACTACCAAAGAATATTTCAGAACTAGAAGCTTTTTGCAGGAAGAATGGGAGAAAATCCCAAGTACAAGAACTGAAAGCTGTGAAATCTGCCAGAGGTGTTACAGTACTAATTACTGATTATGTAGTGTGCTCAAACATTTGCACAATGCCATAATAATGTTTTTATTTTATTATTTGTTCAATATATGGCATAAAAAGTAACTATGTATCAATGTTAAAAATATTGTGTATTTTTTCCATGTCCTAGAGAGTGTTAACATATTTTTCAATTACAAAATCACCAAAATCTGTTTTGTTTGGCGTCCCAAACTGTAAAGACTGTATATATAAATCATGCATTTCTACCTGTATTCTTTTACTGCTTTATTTACCTTGGCTTAACTTATTAAGACTTATTAAGTCTTATTTTCATTCATCGTTATTGACTTTATTGCTTCATTTTATTTAATCATTTAATGATTATTTTATTTAACTTTGAATAGCTTATTGAATGGGCTCTGTGTATGAGAATGGCCTCTGTAAATAAACGTGCTTGCCCTTTGTCTTTAATGGCACAAGTGAAGTGTTTTATGACAAACCTATATAAGTCACTATGAGTGATTTATAGTAAATAATCATAGTCATCTGGTTTGTAAAATCTTGATGGAATACACAGGCTACAAAGACAAGTAAGTGATTTAGGACGGAAAATTTGGTTTATTTCAAATTGTATTTATTTATTTTTGGTCTTAAAGTGTTAATAGGTTGTAACAAATGTATTGGTCTTAAGCGTTGCTGTTACTCCCTCCTGCTGTCTTCTCAAACACATGGAAATTCTATGAAAACAGAATAAACAAACCGCAAAACTGTGTGTAACAACCTTCTTGCCCCATGTGGAGAGCTGTATATCCTTCTACACCTTTAAGAAAACACTTAGACCTTCTGTTTATGTGCTTAGCAAATTTATAGAGGCTTTTCTTTCCAAACAGATTAAATGTAGTCTAGACTAGAAAGGAATTTTCTGACCCTGAAAGAAAATGTTAAACCAGCAGTGCCCCGTGGGTGAGCGTTTAGTGCAGCTTTAAACAGAAGAATACTATCTTCCTGCCACATCTCTCTGGCGTGAGCAAGACATTATCCACTAAAAGGTTGGGCCTTCCAGGTCACTTCTGGCTGGAGAGAGGACAGGAAAAGATCCACCCCACTGCATGCCACATACGCCATTATACTTGAATGAACTTTTAAAGAGGCAACATCCTGTGTTTTCCTTGTTTTTATCATGTTTGTGTGAGTTTATGCACCAAAACAATCCTAGTTTATTTGTATATGACTATTTTTCCACCTTATCT
Organism: Lepidarchus adonis; assembly: GCA_037576955.1. Classification (NCBI taxonomy): domain Eukaryota; kingdom Metazoa; phylum Chordata; class Actinopteri; order Characiformes; family Lepidarchidae; genus Lepidarchus; species Lepidarchus adonis. The sequence continues at coordinate 2,724 of JBBIGC010076626.1, forward strand.
TGGTAATGTAATGTGAAATGGGGAGAATGTGGCATTTGAAAGTCTTTTATTCTAAAAAGCAACATCTTTTCCATGATTTCAGTCCTCCAATAAATCTAAATAAACAGAGAGAAGCTCTAACGTGCTCCTCAAACTATTCACCCTTAATTTCAAAATGGTCCTGCTTTTCCAAAGTTTGAAAAATCACCACAGACGATGCACTGAGGATGAGAACGTCCTGCCTTTGCAAGAGTTAAAGGGATACTTCCTCATTTTTTCAAGCTGAACTCCATCTGTTGCCTCTGTCTCATGCAGCTGTTTACCATAGACAATAATTGTGAGTTTTTTTCTGCACTTTGAACTTTCACTTGAGAGTGCTCTTCAAATGTCTAAAGCAGCAATACATGTCAAAAGCAGAGTGGTTGCTGGGATCTCGGGGTCTGAGCCCAGGTGCCTACGTGATTTGAAGCACATATTTGCGTTGGGTGGGTGGGGGGTTTTGAGATGTAAGAGACATATGGAGAAAGTTTTGTTGCCTGGGGAAAATAACTTTCAATAAACATCAGAACAAGAAAAGATCGATGTCTGTTTGAGATCCTGGCCTGAGCACTGAACATTTGGCGCTGTAGCAATGGACGCCCAGGCCTAATGATGCCCTTGGTAAATTGGACAGTAGTCTTGGTGCTACTAATCATCAGACAGAAAAGAAAATGAGTGGTATTGCCCATTGGTTAAAACCGATCAGCCATAACATTATTACCACTGCCAGGAAAAGTGAATAGCATAGAATAGCTTGTTATTTCATTACAATTGCAGTTCTTGAAGTTGATGTGCTGGAAGCAGGAAACATGGGCAAAAGTCAGGGCATCAGGTCTTGTGGAGTATGCAGTAATTAGTACCTACCAAAAAGTGATCCAAGGAAGAACATCTGGTGAATTGGCACCCATGGGCACCAAGGTGGACAAAATATTAATGCTGACTCAGAACATCACAGTCAGAATGAGGGGAACCTACATGATACTCAACAGGTGGTTATAATGTTATGGCTAATTAGCTTCTGTTATAACCGATTGTTACGTAAGTAAAGAGAAGATGAGCCTAACTTATTATTTCTATGTTGTTTGTTGAGGTAGATAGAAGTCTGGAGCATTCCTGTAAAATAATCTGAGCCCTGTTTGAGGAATGGGGTGGAGGTCAGCACGCACAATGGGCTGCATTGTACATCTGATCCATTTTTCATTAAAGTTCAGATCTCCTGTCAAACATCCTATATCACCCCAGATGCTAAATCGGCTTGTGAAACAGGTAGATTTAGTTTGTTTGCACTCACAGCTTGATTTCCGCAGCACTGTGCTGATTGCGCCTCGACGCCGGCATTCTTTCCTCAGTTCCAGATGTTGTGTGAGGGTGTTCTGTTTATGTACTGACCCTCTGCCTTATCCTCTCACCATTTCATTTATTATTTCAACTTCCACCTCTTTCTCCTCTTCACACCAGGCTGTTGTGGATTACTCTTCTCCTGGTGCGTTGGGTGGAGAGACAGAAAGAGAGAGACTGAAGTGGCCTCCCTCAGAGGATCATCCAGCGCTGTGAGTGTTTATCTGCTTCATGGTCTACTGCTTTACAATAACAGTGCACTTGATAAGTAGTAAGTGGGCTGTGTAATTCTGGTGTGTGTGGTTTACTGTTTATGACTGATAACTGAGTTGGTGTAGATTTACTCTATTGCTCTAATGATTTATTCTACAGATTATATATCAGTAATATCTGGGATTCAGTGATTTTATCCTAAACTTCTGTTTCATTTGAAATATTTGAGAAACCGTGAGAAAAAGTGCTTGACAGTTTGTAGGAACAATTTGTCATGTTAGTGTCTAAAAAATCATGTTGTAATATAACAGAATTATGGTAGAGGAAGAGGCCAAGCACACTATGTCAGTGTTAAAATATATCAAACAGAAAAATCGAATTTAGAACATGGAAGAAAGAATAACATTTCTGCCCAGTTTAATGTGTTCAAGATGCACAGCCATTAAGAAGGGCTGTGTTGCCCATTATTGTTAGTACATTGAGTCATATCAGTAAAAAATAAAATAAAAAAAGCACACCCCATGGAAATTGATTCACTTTTATACAGTATCTACAGGTGATGATTTTACTTCATCTAATAACAGAAAACTGATATTCTATCTATCTATCTATTTTTTTTTTTTAAACTTTGAAGGTACAGAAAGCAGATCAGGCACATGGATAAAGTTAGTACATCAGACTGAGCCTAGGGATGGACAAAAGTCAGTACATTTATCACAACTTCAGATGCATTAAATAAGAATCAGGTGTTTCATATTCGGTGGAATTGAGTAGACTGTTCTGCAAGTGAAGCCTGTCTTATTTAAACCTGACATCCAGGATCTGGTGTTGTCTTTGCTGTTGAAATGTGCGCTGTAGTCATGTCAACAGCTACAGAACTTTCTAAGACTTTCCAAAAAGGTTGTAGACGTCTGTGAGTCTAGCAAGAACTTTAAAAGGGGTCTTGAAATGATTTATCACATTGTATTGCTCTTCACGTAATTATTTAATGGAGACAACTTTAACTGAGACAAGGACCAGCTTAAAAAAGAAAAGGAAAAAGAAATAGAGGGCTATGATTTGAACCCCATTGAAATGCTGGGAGGCCTCAAACATCAAAATTTAGACTGGTGGACAGTTATGCACCTACAAGAAAGTTCAATCCTACCTTCTGAAGTCAAAGGTATTGTTAAGGTTTTTAGGACTATATCTATTATAATCCATAAATTCCTATACAGTTTTTACTCTGAAGTATTCCAATCCATATGTATTATTTCACAGAGTGCAGCCTCCTCAGGCTTAAGGGATTGGGCAATAAAAACCTTTTTCCCCGCAGCAGGAAGGACTTTTCTTGCGTGAGGTCTTGACATAACTAATCTATTATCTAAAGAATGATTTTCCACACAAAGAATGAGTCAGAAGAGCATTTTGATCATAAATATAAAGGAATCTTTACTCACAGTTTCTTCAGCAGGTACATTTAAACTTGTACAATCATGATAGACAGAAGCTTTCCCCCGATGAGCCCACAGCAGTGGTGAGAGTCATACCTGGACACAATCCCCCCCAATTGGCCTGGGCATTTTATAGAGAAAAACACCTCTGTTTTGACTAGTGACGACACGTCACGCATGCGTCAGCAAAATTAAGTCATCTACAACCCAACAACAAATGCCAGACTTGCATACAAATGTATACAAATAGATTGTTTAGGCTAGTTCCTTACGCATGTCCCTGTTAGCTGTTTGCTAACGTCACTCATGCACCTGCCCAGTTAATAACAACAGAGGTTTAGCATTTGCCCTTGGAGTGTTAGCCTAGCCACTGCTAGCCCCCTGTGCCACTGAAGTATAAACAAAGTCTTGTTTTGAAAATATAGCTTCAGCCCAGCGCTAGCAGTCTCTGTGTGCTTTTCCCAGGAAGTTATAAAAGCTGGCTCCTCTCTTCTCAGTGTCCTCCTCAGAGTTTAGACAAGCTGCTTTTCACATCTGAAGGGGTGTCTGGCTGGAGACAAGGACAATGCATTCTCACTGGCAATCCATGTTTTTGGTGCGAGAGGAGGTTCTTTCCTCCAACAGTATATTTGCTTCCTCACCAGAAAAATATTACAAAATTAACATAAAAAGCTGCTTTTTCGTCTGGTTTTGTTAAAATATCTATAGGCACTGTGTTAAAAAGGTTTAAACTGCTTTTGCTAAAAAAAATTGTTGAAATTGTTTGCTTTTTCAAATACAACTTAATTCCCATGGGGTAAACTTATTTTTTTTTTTACATGATTGTACATCAGTGGACCACAACATTAAAACCACTGAGAAGCCTCAACAGTCTTAACAGTGCAATGACAGAACAAGCTTTTCAATTGTGTTCAAACAACACGACTTTCTTCTTCTTGAGCCTTTACTTGTTCATCATTGTCCTCTGGTTCAGCTTCAACTTCTGGACAGAAGGTCTCAAACACTGGAGTGATCTTTAAAGTATAATCACTCAACACTTTTGTTTTTAGGCACTGTATTAAAGAGGGTGAAATACTTATATATTCTCTAGTTTATATTATATATTATCTAGTTGTTTCATTACAATAGCACCTGTACGTTAGTCAGTCCTGATCATGTTTTTTTGTCTTTAATTCATTACTGAGCATCAGCCGAAATCGAATCCTGATATGATATTTATATTTTCCTACATAACAGTTTTAAAATCCAATGTATATGCTTGACAACTGCCAGTTGTACTCTAACATTGTACCACAAAAGTGACATGGACCTGGTTCTTGTCTATTTCTGAAGTGTCCAGCAGGTCCTCGATGACCTGTGCTCTGCTTCAATACCTTTAAATTAATCAAGGAGTTATTCGAAGTGTGCTAGTAAGGATCTTATCCACTGACAAGGGTCTTATTGTGATGGATAGATGACTAAAAGTCAGAGCATTTCCAAAACTGTAGGTTTTATGGAGTGTTCCAGGTTTACAGTGATTAGTGCCTACTAAAGGTGATCCAAGGAAAGACAACTAGTGAAAACCAAGGCAACACTGGACACCCAAGGCTTATTGATGTATGTTGGGAGTGAAGGCTAGCCTGTCTGGTCCCATCCCAAAGCAGAGCTCCTGTTGTCCAAAATTTCAATGCTGGTTTTGATAGAAAGGGGTCAGAACACACAGAGCACCACAGTCAGAGGTGTTTTGCTGCATGAGGGAAACCTACACAATATTAATGCTATGGCTGATCAGTCAGTATAATATATTTATATGATGTGATTGTGATGTGATTTCCTTATTTCTTATTTTTTCGTTGTTTGTTATGCTTAAATGAGAGTAGAGTAATCAACACAAAGGATTTAGGGTTCCTTGTGGAGCATGTTTGTATATTTTATCCCATATTTAGGATCCCATATTACAGTAGTGTCTAGTGTCTTAACTCATATTTACCAAAATTTACTCCATTACTCAATACTTGAGAGAATCCAGCCACTGGATCAATTTGAAAGGGGAAATGGTGAAAGAGAGCCTGTAGAGCCTCTCCGGGCTCTTAAAAGCCGAAACCATGAACATTCTCCAAATCTGGGGAAACTACAATGAAAGTCAACCAGAGTTCAAGTCACAGAGACATACTCACTTTCAGAAAATATTGTTTAAGGATTGATTTGATTTTGTTAGACAAAATAAATACCATATAAAATAACAAATAGAAACAGAACTAGAGACTATAGCCTACATATGGCATATATGTTTTCCCTCCTGTTGAAATTCCCACCCAGGTTTGGGGAAAGAAACTGCATAATAATAATGTAAAAACATTTTTTGGCTGAGGCCCTACGGAAGTGTTCATTTCTCCACTTCATTTTCTCTCTTCCTTCTCCCTCTTGAAGGCCAACAGACAATGTTAAACTGCTGTTATGAGTATACGGACTATATAATCTGGCTTTGAATACATACATGGTTTGACGTCTTCAAAAATCCTCCTGTACTAGTCTACTACTAAGGCAGGACTTCCAAAACAGGGCTTGAATAGTCAAAGTGGCATCAAATATTTGTTGCTTTTGTGCAGTTCCACACATAAATCATTTTAGATTCAGTTTGGAATTGCACCATAATTTTCTGCTAGAAATAATTGGCACCTTGACCAGTAAGGTAAAAGATGGTGGAGGCAACGGTCCCTCTGCCATATTCACTTTAAGGTCTTGTTACACTTCTAATGAACAATTATGTTTAATTTTAAACTGTAACGCTGTTTGTAACTGAGGGGATGCTGAATGAAGGGAAAATTTACACAGGACAATGTCTCCCAATGTAAATCACTCCAAAGAAACCACCACCCATACCCCTCATATACTTTATGAGCTGCACTCCCTCATGCGAACATATGCTTTGATCTATCACGATGAGCATTTTAAAGAAAGTTCAGACATACGCACTCTGAAAATTTTGGATGAAATCTCATTTTTCAAACATTGGCCAGATGGTCATGTTGTGGTCAGCAAGCATCCACTATGAAAGCTTGTTAAATTGAACCATGAAGATTCTACTACGGCACAGTTTTATTGCTTGACTGTCAAATACAAAGCAGTGCTGTGCTCCAACACAAAAACAAACCCTCACGCTTTTCCATTGGTAAGTTAAGGCTAATGTACATAACAGCACTTTGAGTGTGTGTGGATGTGATTTGTGCAGCAATGTTTTTGCCTATTTGGAGAAATGCTTCTATAAGTGTTTTCATTTGTTGTTGATTGCTCAACTGGAACATTACTGTAGCGTGAACTATTACTCAGTATGGTGGTGGTACAGCAAAATAATACTAACAGCACATTGAACAGAATTTGCCCTAGTATTTATAATAAATCATTTAAAACACATAGGATTATTCATTATATTCATTTATCATATGCGAAGCAACTCATGGACCTGCCTTATAGATCGCCGTTTTTCAACGTTTTCCATGTTCGTTGGAATCAATCAACTTGTCCACACAGACTTTCAGGACTTCAGTTCGGTTGGATGCCCATTTGGATGACATCAGAAAAACACTGTTTGCAGCTTTTTTTGTCATCGATTTCTGCTGAAATCCCAATAAGTACAAATAAAACGTATTTATTGCATATAAATGCCATCACTTTAATGTTCTGGAGGAGCAGAAATATCCCATGATTCTTCACACATTGTGCAATCAGAGGGTGAACGCAGTAGGGGGAGATGTTTTCTCTGCCTACATTCCAATTTTCTTGAGGATCTTTAACATAAGGATGTCAAGTTTCAGCTCTAATAAAGACTGACACATATTTCATCATCCAATATAGAATGAACCTCAATCCCCCACAGCTTACAGAAACACTCTGGACGGACTCATTAATGTCCACACAACATTACAGTCTGGACTGACTCACCACTGCCCCCAGAGGTCAACACACAACATTACAGTCTGGACTGATTCACCACTGTCCCCAGAGGTCAACACACAACATTACAGTCTGGACTGATTCACCACTGCCCCCAGAGGTCAACACACAACATTACAGTCTGGACTGACTCACCACTGCCCCCAGAGGTCAACACACAACATTACAGTCTGGACTGACTCACCACTGCCCCCACAGTTCAACACACAACATTGCAGTCTGTACTGACTCATTACTGCCCCCACATGTCAACATCAACATTACAGTATGGGCTACCTAATTATTGCCTCCATAGTGAATAAACATTACAGTCCACAGTTAATAAGCATATATGAAACATCATATTAATGTCAATCAAGTACTGCTACAAATACAAATTTCACACCCAGGTTGCTGACAATGGATTCATTTCTCCAAGATTTGAATGCCTGTGTAGACAAGGCCTTAGTTTAATGGTGACATACTGTAATACTGTGCTTTTTGGAATTAGCATAATCTTTAAGATATTTTTATGAAAAGAATATATATATTTAAAAAATAATAATTCTTTACTAATAAAAAATGATCAATTGTGTCTTTATTATATTACTGTTCTGACCAATTCTGATTTGCAGATAAACAGCAGCTATCATAATACAACATAATTGACTGTTGAGGAGAGGACTGTAGCCTAACATTGTCTGACTGACTTGGCTGAAAATACACTTACACATAAATACGTCACCAGTTCTGACAGAGACAGCTCACACTGATCAAACCTGCAATATTACCCAACCGGCCTGTTAACATAACATTATGACCTTTTATGATTAACATTGACATAACGTCTCTCTCTCTCTCTCTCTCTCTCTCTCTCTCTCTCTCTCTCTCTCTCT
>JBBIGC010076636.1:0-25001 GCA_037576955.1 Lepidarchus adonis
GATGCAGTATTAGTACAGTACTGTAGAGCAGGAAGTAGTACTGTATATGGAGATCACAATGTGGAGGAAAAGGTAGAAACAAAGACACAGTGAGAGAATGAGCAGAACATTAGAAGAAAAGAATTTGACAGTAGATTCAGTAGCAGCTCAGTTACAGACTTCAGCTCCATCCAGCTGGTTTGGGATGAACAAGACATAATGGAGAAACAGTAACACTGTAAACCTATTCCACCTCAAGGAATTTTTTGCATTAAGTGTTAGGGCTTCATTTATTTCCGATACTTATAAGCTATAAGTTAAGTAGGTCCTTAATTCCTGAAAAACGTCCATCAAATATAATTTTCTGTAAATATTTATTATTTATTTATTTATTTTTGTGACTTTGGTGACTTATTTTTAACTTTAACATTTAACATTGTAACAGAATTGCTTATATTACCAGTAAACACTGGACACTGGAAAAAATGGCAGCTTCTAAAACCTCTGATGGGTAGATCATCAGTTTGTACTATGTTGTTGTGTTGTCTTTTATTAGATACACTTAATATAAAGTAGGACCAGATAATAAAGAAGACTGCTCAGGACAAACCAGGACACTGTCAAACTGAAGATAGAATAATCACTAGCCAAAATCCTTACCTAAGTCTAATTTACATAAATAACAGACAAAAGCCAAAAGCAATGTTTTTTTATGGAGTTCTCGTTGTACTACACCCAATGTGTTCTGCACTTAGGAAGCCCAGCCCAGAAAATGGCATAAAAACAGTGAGAATTGAATGGGACCTACTGGTCAGTGAATGACAGGAGACACAGCAGAACAAACAGGGAGGACAGGCAGCCTCAGGCCCCACACACTGCTCCCAGCACTGCCTCAGCTATAACCTCTAATCTGAGGAAGGGGGGGTGAAGCAGGGTCATCTGGATACTGTCAGCGGCCTGCGATAGTCTGGCAGAGGTCAAGACAAACTGACCTAGCCACAGTCAAAGCAGAGGGCTGAAGAAAAGCAGCATACTTGCTTTGTGGTGTATAAATATATACACAACAGCCATGCCACTTTATATCTGAATGCAGAAAACAACAATAAGTGACCAAATGAACATGTTCCTGACTCCAGAGCACTGGGAACAAACCTCCATTTACCACTTATCTGCCGTAAACCATTAAGTGGTTTAGGGGACTGTCGCAGGAGGCAGGTCTCTGGTCAATGAACACAGAATTACAACGGCTTAATTAGATAATGAGTGCTACGATGGAGACAGTGCGACACTGATATCTACACACTACGGTGTATTGGAAACACACTGCTGCAGGCAATGCAAAGAAACACTTCTTTCTACAATATAGCATTTCTACCATTCTGCTATATCACATACACGGATCAGCCATAACATTAACACCAACAACAGACAAAGTTAATAACACTGACTGTCAAGTTCTTTCATTACAATGGTACCTGTCAGTGGGTGGGATGTGTTATTAACCAAATGAACAGTCAATTATTGATTGTTAATGTCTCGAAAGCATAAAATGGCTTTATTGAGTGATTCATATCATCTTCAAAACAGCAGGTCTTGCTATGCAGTATGGTGTTATGCAGTAGTATCTACCAAGTGATCCAAAGAAGGATAACTGATGAATCAGCGACAGACATCAAGTCTCACTGATGCATGTTTAGAGTGAAGGCTAGTCTGTCTTGTCAGGTCCCACAGAAAAGCTACTGTGGTTTAAAATGTTAATGCTAGAAAAGGGTCAGAACACAATGCTGTGGTGCCAAAGCTGTTTTGCCAATATCAGTTAATATTAGTTTATGTTAAGGCTGATACATACGTATTTAGCTCTATTAGCAGGTTACATCAAATTGTTGATTGATTTGACCTCATGTGCCACCATAGTGTAGGTGTACCTCCTCTACCAATGCAAGGTTTTTGCAGAGAAAAGTATGTCTAAGAGTAGTAAAAGTTAAACAGGTTTTAATATATCCATAAGCAAAAAAATCATAACTTTAAATAACAATGCCTATAGAGAGAGCTATGAGAGAAAACAAATACTGACCATGGGTAATGACTACACACAACCGACAGGGTGTAAATACAAACATAAAACAAGGAACACTTGCAACATGATGAGTATCAGGTGGGGAAGGCAGGACAAGGGCAGGACTAAGACACGTGACAACACACCAGACATCATTACAGTGACTGTTACTAGTCTGAATATAGCCCTGATTAACTTTGAGCACGTTTTGGAGGCAACAGCGTTATTAGGAGAACTCATTCTCTGTCACTTTAATATGAATTAATATGGCTGCTCAAATGAATGTTGCTCATAGTAATGCTAATGTGATATTATTAGTGCTGACGTGGGATTGGCAGAAGGCAGATCAGTGTTGATTAATTCAGTATTCTTTAGATGAGAGGCCTGTATGTGATGATTACCTGAAAGGGACTGGCTTGCCCAGGCTAGTCCTTAGACCAAGCTTCAGAGGCCAAGAGGGACGGAGAGAAATAGAGCACATCGCTTTAGTTTTAGTGAACAGACAGTGGGCACCTGTACTGTGCAGGCTGTACTCTGCTTTTCAGAAGTACTTAATTCCACATCAAGTCCCCTGTAGGCTCTAGGTTGTTTTAGATAAATGAACTATGCTATTAATGTACTTTGGTTTAGTTAGCTAGTCAATTGCTCTTAAGCATATTAGAAAAATAAAGTGATGTAACGCGTCAATTAGATTTTTATATTTATTGTATTATTATATTAGAATATTAGAATATATTCATTATCCACAAGTGTTGTCTCTTTTTGAGCCACAAAAGTTGAAGACCATTTAAAAAAAAATTGTGAACATTAACTATTTTTAAGGGTTATTTCATAATATATAATAAAAAAAATATGTATGTATATATGTTGTTTTAAGCAGATAAATACATTGTAGAGTTTGATGGCTAACTGTAACCCTCAACTCATCACTTTATAGTAAACAACAAAAAAAAACAAGCAGCCATTTTAAATCATTGGGGTTTGCAGGTTTTGGGAATAGTTTACATTCTCAGTTTATGTCCCTAATAAAACAAAATGTGGATTAGACTGGAGGTCAAGGCCACATGGCACCCAGTTCAAAGTTCAGTCTGGTTTATAGGCTTTAACAAGAAGAGTTATCACATCTGTCTCTAAATCAGTAGTATGTTAACAGCAACCAAGGCAGCAGTTAGTCTACCCTTATCCAGACTTCCCATCCATTACTCTGAGATGTACACAGCTGCTGGCCATTCATTTGAAAGGGGAAATGTTGCTATTTAAAGCTCTTTGATTACATTATCTCATTAAGACCCTCGACTTGCTGCTGTGGTCAACCAAGACTGCAATTTTCTCATTAGCTCACAGCTAAGAGTTTCCCAGGACAAGCCTGTGTACAGTAGGCATATCTGTGTCACATTACAATAACTATGACAGAAGAAAACAAGACATTAATGTGAAATGAGCATTTCTGTGACAATTAGACCATAGTAAATGTCATAAAAGGTCTTACCCTTAAGCTTTTTTCCATTTTGAGACAAAGCACTTGCCAAGGCCATGTAAACTACAGCATGGTTTTCTGTTCCTTGAGGCTCTGTTCTACACAAAAGTTGTCCATTATCTTGCCAGCATTTTCAATACACACAATACTCCCTTAATTCAATACTCCCTTAATTAAAGCTCTCCAGTTCTCCGGTCCTCCTCTCAGGACAGGAAAACAAAAAAGCGATTACGCTGTGAGTACATTCCGCAACACTGCAGACATCAGCAGTGGACATTCAAGCAAAGTCATCCATGAGGGCTTTTGAGCTGAAAATGAGCTTAGCATCAAAATTAATTATATGGGTCTCCTGCTTAGGAGTAAAAGGATCAGAGTGAGAAGTCATTTGCAAGCAGTATTTTTATGAGCATATAATCTGTATGGCTCAAAGAAATATGTTCTTTTTGCCAATGGAAGTTCAAGGTTAGGTCAGGTGGTTTGCTCTCTAATAGCAAAGCCAGACACGACATGTCTAGTTGAGGGTAAGGACCTTCAAGGTCATGTTCAAAGCAAGCAATCTCTCAAAGCTCTACAGAGGTATGTCTTTGCTATTAAAATGGGTTCTTTGGATGCTGTAGTAACACTTTTGGTTTACTAAAGAACTTTTAAGTGTTTTTTCTCAGGACTCTTGGGTGGGGGGTGGGGTGGTTATTGGAAAACTCCTGGAACTTGTGAAAAAATATGCTTTTGTAAATAAGATGTTTGAAAAACTGGTTTACAGTTAAAATACCTTTAAAAGGTATCTCAAATATTATGGGGAAAAAAAAAGCTAGTCATGGATCATTGACGAATGTCCTGCTTATGCAGTAATGCATGAAAGCATGTGCAGGAGCTCTTGAGGCACTTCTGGCATTTTAGAGGAGACACAGGTGTTTGGAGGCACAGGACATTAGTCCGCCCTACACGGTGTAGATGAGTTTATTCTTACCATACAGACATTCTAAAAATGACACATTTGGGTGTGTTGGTGCTAAAGAATAGTGTTTTTTTTATATACAATTAAAATGACATTAAATAGACCTTCCTAGAACAGACACCTGACCTCAGCATCTAAAACACTTGTATATATGAATAGGACATGTTAACTATGCTGTAGCACCTGCCGTCTGTTTTAGAATTACTCATATGCTCTTAATGATAATGTAGAAATGTGTTTCTCTTTCAGGTAGTAATGTTGTAGCACTTACAGTGTTTTCTATAACTAAGAAGATTGTATTGAACTCCCTGTAACTCGCACATCAGTATTGTCATGTCTGAATTTATGCTTGATTGTTCATGTACCTGGAAGTCGCTTTGGACAAAAGCGTCAGCCAAATGAATAAATGTAAATGTAAATGTAGACACCGAAAGCTGAATGTTATTCCTCAGCAAACTTGACATGACTGTTGTTGTCATGACTACCGGACTAAACTTTTTTATTATTTAACACAAATTAAAATGTACCTTCTAAATCTTTTAGCATAGATTAGCATAGTTGACACTTTGCATGATAACACATTTTCTACAGCTGGTATTTTCTTAGGTAAGAAAAAGAGACAGAATTATATATTAAATATTTATATGTATGTTGTGTCTTTTTAACTGATGTATTTCTTAAGGCAAATCAAATACTCACATAATGAGGAGTCACATTTCATTCATACTTTTCCTCATCTAACATAATCTTTATAGCTTTAGTCCACTCTGCATTCACAGTACTAACTAAAGATGCCTGTTCCTGTAATGTGGGTCATTCCCCTCATAGTTATTAGGGGAGATTTGGACATACACTGGGAGATCCATTATCAGGTCATCTGAATTTGGGAGAACACAGCTTTCATGACACACAAGGTCATTAATGGCTTTCTCTCATCACACACACACATTAGCAGGACACAAAAGGGTTGCACAGGTTTACTTATCCTCCTGTGGATGCAGCTGGCAGCTAAGCTGGACCCATTTGGCTGTAATGGATCAGAATGCTTGTCCTTGCTACACATGACCCAGATTCAGAGAGCCAGACTCTGACACACTTGCATATTCAGGACGCTTATTCTAGACTCTCAAGCGAAGAGTCTTCGCTATGTCTTACTACACTTTCTTATACTATGCATATCACTAAAGAGTAGGATGCAATAAACCTCTCAGGTCATTTCTTGATCCACACATTACAAAATGTCATGGTCACTGTAATTGTTCCAAAGCAGATATATTTAGAGCGACATACATTTTCGCCATGAATGTCACTAGATCACATGGTCAATTGGTGGTCAGTGGTCAAAAATTAATACTGCTGCATACAGACTAACATACCTGAGCATTTAAATGATGTTGCTAAGTTACTTGAAAGTAGAGCCACTGCTGTACTACACACACTTTTGATCTCGCCACAATTAAACATCAACTACTGCCAAAGGCATCAGAGTACCAGGCTTGTTGGTGGGCATGGGGTGTTTTGGTTGCCAGTCAGTTAAATGTGCAAGTTAGTGTACTTGTAGCATATTCTTAGCCATATTGCAATTTTATTACACTGATACAACAATTGTGTTACCAAAAATGATCAATATTGGGTTTCAGCAGTTAGTTGCCATGGAAACGGAATACTCCAGTTTTTCAGATTTCCAAGATTGGATTCAAGCTATTATGAGATTTCAAGAAGTAACATAAAGAACTGGACTTACCCAACTCAGTAATTGAGCTTTTCAGTGCATGGAAACCCTTACATCTTTCTGTTTCTGTGCTTGTGCAAAAATAGAACTGGATAAAGATGAAGCTCTTAGGAAACAGTGCTACATCTGTGAAATGGCAGCAATTTGTGCAGTCTACAGCTAATGGAATGTCAAAATATGGTCATTTAAAAAACCTGCAGCATGAAGTTTGAACTTTTTATCATATACTTTAAAGATTTATTGGTGAATGGTGAAGCCATGTTAAAAGTTTACACCTCACCAGCTTACCACCTCATTTAACAACGTATTACCCCCTCTGTGTGATGTAGTTTTCTCATTATCAGATTGGTGGTTGTTACATGGACAGGTTGGAATGGATTATTGCTGAAAAACTGCAGCATCTAATGGGGCAACTTTCAACCATTTAATTTAATTATTATAGAAATAAAAGATATTACAGAAATGAATGCTTCCTAGAAATAAGAAATAATAAAAGTTGGGGGCTCACTTGGGGCTCACCTGGATTTTAACAGTGAACTCCAACATAGCTATGTGTCCGAACCGGTCTTCATTCACCAAGAAAGGGTCTCAGAGCTAACTGGCTAATCAGCGGCACAACTTTCCTCACAACTACCCCTCAAAGGAGCACAATAAGGCAGCCTGGATGAGTGTTGTGTGTGTAAGGAAGCATCATGGAGTAGATGGCCCAGCCCTGCTAGTCCTCACAGATGGAAATATCCTGCCATGGCATTCCTTAGCCCAGGCTACTGTGGATATAACTCTTTTCCAGATGCACGGTAGAAAATTAAGCACAGCCTCTTAAGAGCCCATTAACAGCAGGATTAAGGGAAACAACCTGATTTGTTTGTACATGTAGCACAATTTGAGAAGAGAGGGTAGGGAGGAGGAACCTCTGTCTGTACCTGTATCCAAGGCCAAAGACCCAACAAAGCAAAAACAGACCAAGTCACATGCAGCACAATCCGTCATCACTACAATAAACCATGACTTCCTAAGGTATAATTCACAATTAATAGCATTGCTTATTGGCTGTTACAGAGGATTAAGGATCAAACAAATATCTTATTATATTAATTTGTTAGACAGAAAGCAATGTCCCTACAAACATCAGACAAAAAAATGATGCCTAAGACAGAAAATCCCACTGGGTTGAAATTAAACTAAAAATGCCAGTAGTTACTGGGAAAAATGACAAAACCTTGAATAAGTGGTGACTAGGATCAGCTAGCATAGGCTGGGCCTTCTTGTACAAAGTTCTGCCCTTGTACAGTAATAAAGTTATGGTTGTATCTTCAATTTTGCAGCACAATTTGCCAATTACTTGCAGTCTGTTTCTGAGATTTAGTGTTACAGTTGAACCTAAAATCAGTAATGTAGTCTCTATGTTACATCATTATTGGTAATGAATAACTTCAATCTTTGGTTTCATTATTATTAATAATAATACATTTTAGACTAGATTATAATGTCCAATAATGACGCAGAGTCACCAGGTGTTTCTCTGTCCACACCGTTTCCGGATGCCTTCACTTCCTGAGCTAAATTTCCTCTAAAACCCCATATTGTTGAGCAGGCTGTAGTTGTTAAGGAATTCTGAAGGCAGTTAGTAAAGTATGCTTCATTTTTTTCTACTCTGCATATATGTTAGCACAGAAATGCAGTGAAATAAAGAAACAGATTACCATGTACTTCTGTTATCAGTTAGCAAGGGTGATACAGAAACTTCTACTACACCTTAGATATCCCTAATATTCTTCTATGATCTGAATTAACAGGTATAGTTCCTTACCCTATTAGCACTATGTCACAACCCAAGCATGAATACATCATGAAGTTCAGCTGTATTTCCCAATAGACTGATTGCTTAACATGACTGATAATGAAAAAACAAGGCAAACCTTAACAAACAGGCCCAAAGAAGAGGAATGAGAAGGCCTTTCCAACTTTTGTTGTCCTGCTGAGCTAAAAAGAAGGAGCTAAAAACAGAATCTCAAAAGCCCCTTGGGTTTTAGAGGCACTGGCTGTCTTTGTGATTCACCCTTTTAAGTGAAGACTCCATAATGCTTTCATATGTCCATCTTCTTAGGTAGGGTTATATAATTAAGTTTTTCTTTGCATCAGTGGAGTAATACAAATAAGCTTAAGGCATGTTATTCTGCTGTGTGCTCTAAAGACTCTTGATCATTAGACACTTCAAACTTTGTGTGCATACTAGTGTGTTTTTAATGTTTACCTTCAAATAAAAATACAAAAAAGCTAAGTTTGTTCAATTAAAACATGCAATATTTTCACAACTAGTGCAGTGCTACCGAAAAAACCCAATTATCTGCACTAAGATTCAAACCAAGAGCTGAATACTAGACTGAACAACATTAAAACCAGCAAAAATAAAAGCAGTTTCACCTACCAAAAGTGCAGAGAACACAATCCAGACAGATATCATGTTGGCCGCATTAGTAGAGGGACTGTTTTTGAGTGTGACATGTAAAGAGCTCAGTTCAACACTGGCCACAGATACGGCCGTGTGGGTCCCTTCCCTTTCAACCATTACAAACAGGCGGCCACACAAAAGGCCCGATGCCTGGGAGACAAGGAAAGAAAGCCTCTCTGCATAGAATTCTAAAGAGACAATTCAGCCTGTAGCTGCGGCGCATGCTTACTCTCATGTGCTACACAAAGATGTGAATGAGCTTTGATGAACTGCCAGGAGTAGCTCAAACTAGAATCACTAACTCAATATTTGGGAGGAAAAAGTACTTTCCTAGAACAGTCTGGAACACTGTTGGAACACAATAGAAACAATATACAACCCTGAAACAAAACCCAAAGCCATAACTACAGAGGAACACTGGGACAATGCCTGTTTCAAGAGCTCTCTCAGGCCAGTCATGGCTTAATATATGGTGATGCCACTGAGAAAATGATGGTCATGTTGGAAGGCCTTTCCAAACTGCAGAGTGAGAACTTATTCTTATTCTATCAGCAGTTTCTACGTTATAGGTACATGGACTTTTCAGCGTTGTTACAAACATTGGCAAAATGATTCCTATGTCAGTACGATTCCATGCCTAAGTACAATGCATTCTTCTAGAAGAAGCTTGTTAAGACAATGAGGCTCTTCAGAAAACAGTTTAGGAATGAAAATGCTCATCTGGTTCAGAACTGCTTCATTTAGAATTATGTCATGGTAGAGTAAGAACGTTTGTGATGATTGTTAAAGTTTGGCTTAAATACCTGCACGTTTTTGGGGACAAAATGCATGGCCCTCTTAAGATTTCTGCAGTATTGTAGTTTTGCAAGATCTGAACAACATACTTTTACATATATTCACTTACTGCAAGTGGAAAGCATTACAACATTCAGCAGATGCTCTTATCCAGGAGTGACTTACAAAAGTGCTTCACATGCTCATGCTCATGTTAAGTGTCCTCCACTTTTGATGGGCAGTGTAAATGTATCTGCAGAGATCTGAGTAAGCAATAGAACTTGAGTTGGTTGGACTCCAGGTTTGGCACTTAACGCTGTGCTGCTGAAAGGCTCCCTCTGATCAGTGCTAATAGGGATCAGCCCCATTACCCACAGAGCTCTCCTCATTAAGCATACTCTACACACCTGTTGCCATGGTTTTGCCTGGTGTGGCTTTCCATAATGTCAGACCACAAGAGCTGATGATATGTTTCTCTTTGATCTGTGATGAAGAATGAAGCTTCTGATGAACAGATGCTAGACACTCAACACTTCCTGATGGAGCCATTGCGTTGTGTAATATAGACAGACCACATCACGAGTGAGATGCTGCTTTTGAACCAATAAACATTTCAGTTACTGATCTTAAAGCACTGATTGGTTCAAATTTGTACAAATGTTGTGTTTCAGTAGTTTTAGCCTAATGTAATAAAAATACACACACGCATGAATCATCACACCCTTGCCCTAAACCACATAAATAAATCATCTGAAATATACCAGTTTTGATATTGTTTCATTACCTATAAACTGGACACAGATTTAACATTTCATTGTGTCTGACATGATCCTTTATCTATCTGTCCACTTTAAGCCTAATTATCCACAACTAGGAATGTAACAATTAATCAACAGTATTGATGCATTGACCAAAACAGTCAACATTACCTGCTAAATCAATCAATGTTCATTCCACAATGATTTTTAATTAAATTAAATTAAATTGATTTTACTGTTTGTAATGTTTTAACGAAGAAGCTGTCGCTTATGACTGCACTCATGTATTTAACCACTTCAGATTGCAATCAGAAGGTCGCAGGTTCGAGGCTCAGCCTGGGCACCAGTGAGGTACCCATGAGTAAGGTAACGTCCAGCTATACTATAATGCAGAATTTTGTGGTGCACTGTGAGTGTGATGTTGTGTTCACAATGACATTTGTTGTTATTCATTCATTCATTTATTCATTCATATTACAATGATTAGATTATAATCTGTTTGCAAGTGAGAGTTCATTGAAATGCAGCAGATTCTGTGAATATTCATCATGTCATACTGACTGCAGACGGCAGTTTTAAATCGTATCACTACAAACTTTAAGATATCAAAAATGATCAAATCGTTGGCTAAAATAATCGACATAGAATCTAAATGCAAGTACACTTGTGATTCAAACCCCTAGTCACTACCACAAATTTTTGCGCACCTATGATTAAAATAACCATAGTTATGCAGTATGGATATTTCTTGATTAACACTATGTTTCAAGTATTTTATGAAAGCTAAGAGATCATTTCTTGAGTAAAAGTATATAAATAAAACATTTCTGAGTGGATCATTTGACACACATGAAAGACTTTACTGAGCAGCAGTTAAAATAACGTACAGTGCCACTACAACACCACTTCATGTGGGAAGATGTTAATATGCACCTTTATAATCTGACAGTAATTAGAAATACTTACTAGTTAGCTTTTGTGAGGGATTTCATCAAAGCATCAAATTTGACCAATTTGGTCCTGCTTATTAATTTGCTCCTGCGCTCTATAATTACTGGTTTAAAGCAGACGTTACATAATGAGTCTGTTTTGGCTGGGAATAATCCTGCTGGCCATGTGCAGAGACAGGCCAAGCTGGTGAATTAGCCTACTCATAACAAACTGGCCTTGGGCGTCTTCAGCTTCTAAAAGGCAAAGAAACTGATACAGCAGAAGACGTCATTGGTTATGAATGTTACACCTGGCCTTCGACAATGATGGCAAAGTGAATGACTGATATATGTCATGACTTCAGAGGTCTAGAGAAAGCAAATAGAATTTGTTATGGAGTATACTCATTCTTCTTCAAGAATATTACTACATGAAGAAGAGAAAAGAGTTTTTTACTCCAGTGTCCAACATGGCGGATTCATTCACTATTCAGCTAATTAATATACTTTTCCTGGTCTGCTACAGCTGGAAAAATCTAAAATGTTCAAGACAGGGGGCTCTAGGATATGAGGTGGGAATCTGTGCTTAAATAGCATATTTTTCTCAATCATTATGTGTTATATTTTGTTAATGCAGAAATGGCATATAAGCAATGAAATGAATTGGTTTGCATTGACCTTACCAGTGACACCATTCATTTCTATCAAAGTTGACTCAGCCTCAAGCATATCCTGCTCAGAGCAGTGGAGCAAGCTGCATAATCCCCAAAGCATGACTGACGCCATCAATGAGTGACTCCTGAACGCAGTTCCTGACTGTTTTACACCGGATTCACTTCAGAGCAATGGCAAACCTAATTTGAAGCCTCTTTGTCCTCAGAGCTACAGCTACAGACCAAATGCAAGCAGATGCCTCTTATGACTAGAGCCTATGCAGGCAGAGCTCTGGACCTATGCGTGTGCGTGTGGAAAAAGACTAATGTGAATGGATGCGGTGTGCCATGCTGTGAGAGTACGACAGCGGCAGCTAAATCAGTGCATCTACAATCCTATTTCCAGACCCTGATTACCCTTCTTTATTTAGTCAGTGTGAATAAGCTCCCTGCCTTCATTATCTCCTCATCAGTTCCATCCAAATTCTCTGTTTTGGGAGAGAAGGCAAAATGGGGTAATAATAGAAAAAAAAACATTTTAAAAAGTGCAAAAACCTGTTGAACATGGTTCTATAGAGTGAAGTAATAGAAGAACCAAATATAAGCAGTGTTTTTGGTAATAAATATGAATAAACATAAAAGAACTTCCACATATACTCTATAGAATTGAAGAACCATGACTGAAACAGACAAGTGAAAGTGACTATTTGTTGTTGTGAACATAACCCATGACACAAAGTGCAATGAAATATGACCTCTGCATTTAACCCAACCACACGTGGAGCAGCGGGCGGCTATCAACACTGATGGAGCTGTGAAGCAGTGTAGCCAGATGCTACGTGAAGCAGTGTAGCTAGATGCTACGTCACTCAAGAGTAACTTGGTGGTACCTCACCTGGGACTTGAACCTTCAAGTTGGTACCACTAGACTCCCACCTTTAGCTAAATGACCTTGATACTTCTGCACTTACACATCTCATTTTATATATAACCAAAAGTGGTTGTTCTTTGAGAACACTAAAATAAAAAAAACACTCTGGAACCTTTCTTTTACAAGTGTAAAATAAATGTTCTTTGTCAATTAATATTTATCCTAGAACCACATGTATAAGCTAAGAACCTCTACGGAATCTTTACTTCTTAGATGTATAAGAGATTCGTTTTTTCTCTAATTCTAGATAATACATCCTGGTGAGTTTATTAAACAGGATATATGGTGTAAACTCTGCAGCTATTTCTGAACTCACCATTGCTTAGCTGTTTTAAGCCAAATAACCACACCTAGAACGTTCTCCATAGGGGGGATTCTTCCAGGAATTTGATTGCAAATGTGTTTCCTCTTCATTTAGTGCTTTGTTCTTAATAATAATGACCAAGGTAATGAACAGTGATTTTATGCCTGAGAGCCCAATTCAGTGGTAGCCAAAGCAGTAGTAGAACAGATCTGTTATAGTTTAGAGAAATGTGATGGTGAGTCCTATATAACCTCAAATAATTTCCATAATATTACATCACTAATAGTTCTCTTAACCTGTTGAAACTGCTTTAGGCGACTGTTAATTTGGTGCAGACTTGTCAGTGTGGTTTAGGACACTTCAGTAAACAGCCTTTTTAGTCAAAACCACAGCTAGTATGCAAAAAAAGGTCATAAATTCCAAGCCCAAACCACAACGACAAGTCTGTCTGACCTTAACGTACAGTAGGATATAGTTTGAGAAAATTGAGAGGTTTGAGAGAAGTCTGGTGATGTATTTTTATTGAAACTGTGTCTATTTGGGCGACTATTACATCTAATAGCAACATTAGCCTTACTGATGCAATCAAAGAATCAAAATAGGACTAAATATCAGAAAGATTTTCACAGTACTTTAAGGCAAGGGAATGTCTATCCCAACATCAGAGAAGAAATTTCTGCCCTTTGCTAAGAACTTCTACTTGGCTTTAAACCAGAAAGCATTTGACCGATTCAAATAAGAGAGATCACCAAGCCAGCAGGAAGGTAAAGGGAACAAATGACAGCTTGCAGCACATGGGCCACCAACTGTGCAATGGCTATTAGGGTCCTCTGTTCTTAAACCCAAAAGCAAAAAAAGTGTTAATTAGAGTCTACAAGAATGGATTATTGTCTCTACTGCCCCTGCATGCTTCATTAGAGCTTGTTCAATGCAAGTCAGATTAACTAAAGATGACAAAGCCCTCCTAGGACTTTCTCAGGTCTCAGAAAATACATTATGTAAAGGAAAGCATTTGAAACTTTTATTACCTGCTGCTCTAATCTTCTCAGCTTTCTATATAGCATTCCGTTAAAGCTGTAGACCTAACACACACCATCAGATAAATACCTATGGTTACATTTACAGAAAACAGTGAGTAATGAAAGTCATTAAAGGTTTGCAAAGCTCATAGAAAAGTTGGGAAAGTTGAAAATGCATACATTAGTCACTTCCCTGTCCATTAGCAATCAAATTATTGTAACTGTTGGAAAGAAAATGCATTTTAGACTCTTATTTTGAAGGCTTTTCTTACCCCAAGCAATTTAAGAAGTGTCCCACTGATGAAAATGAATGAAATATGATAGCTGTCTTAAAAGTCTTGAAGGAAAGTTGCGACAGACAGCTGAATGCCCTGCTGCAAGTCAAGGGCAGCAATCACTAACAGCTAGAAAGTGTTTTCTCAAATAATATTAAGCAGGATGATTTCCAATGGCAGAGCAGGTTGAAAAAAAAAGACGTAAAAGCTTCCAAGACATTGTAAAATGTGTTTTCCCTACAGGTTGTTTAATTGTGAAAGCTGCCTCAGAGCAAAAGAGACAAAAACACATAGTGGTTAACATTGACCCAGTGAGGGTGTTGCGTAACGACCTTCTTGGAAAACTGCAGTCGATCGTTTGTGTGTTGTGTGTGTATGTGTGTGTGTGTGTGTGTGTGTGTCTACGCACAAATGGTATTGCTGGAGAGAAGGAGGGGTCAGTCAGGAAGTACTACAGGCCAATGATAACCTCAAATCCACACTGACGGCCGAGATGTGGATTGCTGGATCTGCAGTGTCAATTCATTGCTAGGCTGTAAGTAGACCACAGGGGCAACACAGAGGTAAATGCAGCCTGCAGGTTCCACTGGCCCCGTTTCCAGCAAAAGAGGACATGATACCCCTCGGCTCAAATCTACCTGCCACTCCTTGCATTACAGCGAAAGGAAACAACCACTGAGCCAACATTCTTCTTACTTGGATATAATGTCAGAATGAAGACCTGCTCACCTACCAAAGATCATACAGTGGCAAGTCGTAGCATATGTAATGTAAGCAATGGATGCAGTAATTTGCAGAAAGCACCATTGTGTCCACTGTTTACATTGTGTACAGAATAGTGAGTAGTAGTGTAGTCTGTAACTTTGAACAAAGGAATTTCTCTAGTGTTTTGACACAGAATGAAAGAAAATAATAATGTATACAGCTACATGTAGTGGCATACAGAGGGAAGGGTGGTTAGTGCTGGTGAGTTGGATCAAGAACGGTGTGTTTAAAATTCCTCAAGGCGACTGCTTCCTGTTTTGCAACTGCTCATTCCTTGCTTTCCAAATATGTGTGTCAAGCACTTTCACTTTATCAAGGACACTGGCCTCTTCCAGGCACTGTCACTTTGTCTATTACTGTCCTGGCTTTAGCAGGGTGGGGTGGACATGGCAAACAATTTAGGGGGAAATGACCATCAAGAGGGCATCTTGTTTCTGTGACAGGCATATTAATGTAAAAGTTCAAGATAAGGACACATCAGTATTCTCCCTCCACATCACTCTCAATGGAAAATTGAATGTACTTCTTGTAAACAGTGACTTTTTAATTCACAATGTAAAGATTCTGGATTCTGGATAAGGATTCTTGTGAATATTTCAAACTTTCTTGCTTATTAAAAAGTACATAAAAAATAAACAAATACATTTTAAAAAGTTGACCCAAGCTATTATCTGAGCTTCAGAGACTTCTTTTTTTTATGGGAGGGGCCAAGACTAAAGACAATATACAATACATTAATACATGAATAAATATACCTTAAAATATCTGTGAAATACTCTGGGATTTTAAAATGTGCAATACTATCATGCTGGTGCATTGCATTTTGAAACTGTACATTTATAACAGACCACGTTCACCGGGCAGATAAGAGACAGTGAATGTAGTTCACTAAAATATAGACAAGTCTCTCGTTATCAGTCACAGACTTTTGAGATATTATGAAGGTGACAGTTCACCATGA
This sequence comes from Lepidarchus adonis, assembly GCA_037576955.1. NCBI lineage: Eukaryota > Metazoa > Chordata > Actinopteri > Characiformes > Lepidarchidae > Lepidarchus > Lepidarchus adonis. The sequence continues at coordinate 16,021 of JBBIGC010076636.1, forward strand.
GATAGACATAACTGGTGTAATTTTTTAAAAGATTTCTGGCCTTCAGAGACCAGGAGTCTAAATACTGCAGTACATAGCAATAACCTCAGTCTAATCCTTGTTAAAGTACAAAAAATTATGGAATATCCAAGTTAATATCATCTATTTATACAGGGGCCTACAAACCAGAGAGCATCCACAAACAGAATCATATATAAATTAAATAGTAATGGACCCAAAATTGAGCCTTGGGGAACCTTCATGACTTTAGAAATCTAAATATCCAATGTGGCAGTAAGTAAGTCTTGGTCTAAGACTAGGCCAGAAAGGCCCACTTATTTCTGCAGATGGTCAAGTTGAATTTCATTGGCAAACCAAGATATACAGATTATAATTCAAACTGGATGGACACTTGCATCTAAACTATTTTGCTAAGGAAAAAAGAAAGATAATATTCTTAGCCATAATTCTTAATGAGGTGGTATGCAGAACTAGAACTAGTAAAAAGCATTTAACCCTTAGTCACTTCAGCTAATACAGGCAATGCAGCCCACAAACATGCTCTCAAACCAGTCCTGTACCTGTACCATGAGGTTTAACTTAGGTGCTCACATTTGATGACATTCTATCGTGATCTTTTCAAACAATTAAGCAGATTGTGACCTTCACATTGAACTTTGATGGCCAATAATAATTGCTGATTCACACAACATTTACAATCCAACAGGTCTGAATACTTGTAAAATTGATGAGTGTAACCTAATGGCTGGTGATAATAACTTGAACATTTTCAATAAAAAGTCTATAGATCTGACAGTTCTCACTTATACTCACTTATGTTTATACTACTTGCAACAATATAATTAAATATGGTACTTGCGTACCAAGCACATAAAGAACTTAACATCAGCTGATGCTGAAGCACTTAAGACAAAGAACGTCCTGGACTCTTTTAACACTCGTACATATGAACAGACGATGTTGTTTATGCTGTAGCACTTACAATCTGTTTAGACTTACTCATAAGCACTTAATGATAATGTAGAATGTGTTTCTCTAACAGACAGCAATGTTGTAGCACTTATCATCTGCACTGTTGTAGCACCTGCACTGTTTTCTATGACTAAGAAGAATGTGTTGAACTCCTCACATCAGTGTTGTCATGTCTGAATTAATGCTTGATTGTCCCTGTATCTGGAAGTCGCTTTGGACGAATGAATAAATGTGAATGTATGTAAATGACATTGGAGAACCAGGAAGAAGATGGTACTAGCTAACAACAATTAGCCATTTGGTTTGGCAATGTCTAGCCACGGTGAAACAATATGATTATTTATTAATTTGATGGGGGTATCACTCAGCTATACACCTTACACTGCATTTATACTGTATGTAGCAGAACATCACACAGAACATCTGGCCAAAGGGTACACTGGAAACAGTGGTGTGGTGTGCAGGATCTGGGCTACTGTAGACGCAGATTAATAGGCTTTTATTCAGTTTTAAAGTTGAAATCAGTGCTGTTGGAATCAACTCAAATGCTCAAACGATCGATGGTTCATATGCAGGTATAACGGAGGTGACCCGGCACAGTGCGGTGCTGCAGGGAGCTCAAAAACCCCTCTGCCTGCAACTCACTGCCTGCGAGAGCAGCATCTTCACTGAACGTGTGCACAATATGAACCTCCTCGAAATGCAAAAAACAGACCGGAAGTGAGTGTAATATCCAACTGCCCTTCAACACGAGCATCCCCTTTACCTCCTCTCCCCTGCGCGCGCGAGTTGTGTGTGTGAAGCACGTTGTCGTTACCTCTGTACGGCGCGCGGCATGGAGGTGTCCCCCTCTGCAGTTCCTCGGTTAGAAGCGGCCCGCGATGACTCCTTCACCCCGCGCGACGCAGTAACAGCAGCAGGACTGTGTGGAGCTCTGGTGCAGCCGATGTGTCCGAGGTGACATTGGCTGGTGGGTGGGGAGGGCTCGCTCATTCGCTGGAGCGCGCGCGCGCTTCCCCGTCCCGCTGCACAGCCGCTGCTGAATAATGAATGGCCAGTCCTGGAGGTTTCTCTCGCGTTCTAGTGCAGCCAGGAACTGATCAGAGACAGCGTGCGCGGCGTTTCGCTCAGGTTACAGTTCCCTATTCAGCTGCGCAACAATCCGCACGCACACACACACCCGCCTCTCCCGCCCCCCCGCCATCCTGCCTTTGTCCGCGGACTACCGAATAGGAACCGACCGAAACAGGCATGGTGTGTGGGTCAATAGTGGACGCTGAAAACAGGCGTTGTTTTTTGCTGGACAATGACAAATGCGCACGAGCGCGCAGCCTCTAGAACAATTGCGCCTATGCGACGACGCCAGAAGTGCACGAGCACCTGGGGAGGGGAAAAAGTTACAAACACTTAATGGCATCCGAAGAATGTCTTTGTATAGTGACGTGCACGAGCCACTTTTGACAGGTGGGTTATTGCTTCCACAAATTGTTTACATGCACAGATCTGCCATAACACCAACACAGCCTGTAATATTGAGTAGATCCTTATACCCTTATACACTCAAACCAGCTCTTCTCTGAAACCAGCCCTCCCCATGTGCATCAGTGAGCATTGGGTGCCCATGACCGTGTTGCCAGTTCCTAACCAATGGGGCAGCTGTGGCCTAATGTTTAGGGGTTTGTAACTGAAGGGTTGTGCCCCCAAGCCAATGCTGCTCCCCAGGCTACATGCAGCAAAACATTTTCCACCAGGTATTAAGCAAGGGATGATGTATTGTGAGACGGCTATTATGGGAAAATATATCCAGACCGTGCAAAGAAATTAGGGGATTTAAATATCCATAAATATTAATTATCCTACTTAAAATACAAATCTGTGCCAAAACGAGAAACAAAACTTTCAAAGTATTTATATTCATTGATTTGATTGCAGTTTTGTGGCTAAAATATAGTTTTGTGGCTTGCACAGAGAAAAAAATAGTACTGCTCTGGTACTTGCTCAGCAGACTTTTCCTCATTGAAACCTTCCCCCATTTCCTGGTTTCTAAGTTGGACCTGTGCCCAGCACTCCAATGTCCCATGTTCACCGGAAATATTAACAATTATATTGAAACGGTCATCCATTTTTGCTAACTACGCTAATGGTAGAGTGATATGAAACCGCAAATCTGAAGCACAAAACCCGTTCCCATGGCAGCAAGCGTTATAAGAAAATAATGCCACAAGTCCGGGACACCTTCCCATTCAAATTCACTGTGTTCGTCTGTGTCCTGGACAGCCATATTATAATAGAGCATAATACACACATACACATACATACACTCATCACCTTGTCAATGTGGCTCATTTTTCCTGCTTCCAACACATCAGCTTCGTCGTTTTGCTGCCAAATAGATCCCACCCCTTGAAAGGTTGCATTGTAGTTCGGTAATCGATGCTTCACCTGTCAGTGGTCTTGATGTTTTGCCTAATCAGTGTACCGTTTTCCACCCCCACCCCCACCCCCACGCCATCTTCTCTCATGATTATATTGCAGAGCATTCAAAGCTTAGGTAGAGGACTCTCTCATATTGCACTCTACTGCCCTCCAAAATGGTTTGCCCCTTTTGGAAAAGAAGGCTACCATTGTTGTTTATCAGATTGATCCTGCCCTGAAAATATGAGAGAAATCTCATATAACCTCTCAGCGAAGATTCATCAAAGAATCAAAGACCTAAGATCTTCTGTTGTGGAGACAAGGGCCTGCACTCATGTGAAGAATGTTGATGCCTTGCTTTTTTGTGTGGTTTAATCCCCTTGAAAATGGTGCCGGTTCTTTTCCACACTTCTTCGCCATGGTCCCTTCAATAACATGAATTTCTTAATGCTGAAATAGTCTCGCCAACCATCAGCCTGCTCTTGCACAGAAACAATGACCCGAGCCCTGAAAACAAGCCAGTTTCTGCAGCACTTCGCCCACAACAGTGTTACACAATGGCAAAATGGATTGCACGTGTTCATGAGCTTAATCATCTGAACAGTGCAATGAGGTTATGACAATTGTAGACTAACAGAGTAGGAAGAGCATGCAGGGAACACTGTCCAGATACAAACAAGCCATTAGAGTCCTGCTTTAACGCTTTTGTTGTATCTCCCTCTAAGGAAGAACAAGACAAGACATATATATAGATTTAATAGATCTTGATCAAAACTAACAGTTCAGTTTTTTACTGATGTTAATGCTATGGTTCTGCTCCTTTCTGTGCTATAATTTAAAGATTTCCCTTAATGAGCTATCCCTTACATGCAAGGCGGACAGGTACAAATATATATTTTTTACATTTTCCATGTCTTCATGGTCTTGGCATAAAAAAGTATTATCCTTTTGTATTTTCTGTATTAAAAGTGTGAACTGATCTTCATTTACGTCAAGGGTATTGACAAACATAATATACCTTAAATAATAACAGAAGTTTTTATTTCTTTACTGAGAACAACCATAAACACCTCAAGACCAAAGATCTTCTGGTGCAGAAACACAGGCCTGCACTCATGTGAGAATGTTGACTTTTCTGGCCACTGTAGGGATATAGCTTACTGCAGATGGCAGGGTGCATTGATTCCAACGCTGTGCAATGACAAGACCATGCACACATCAGTGAGAATGTAGACTTTAACCCACCAAACTCCTTCCCTAAAGCATGAATCTACTCGTGACATGTGCTAAATAAATACGCCAGTGAAGCACATAGCTGAGTTTGAATCCAACAGTTCCAGCAACTTAACAACATAAACCATCAAGCATCCTAAGCTGATGCATGTGGTGGGCATGGAAAACCACCTATATCCTAACATTAATGACTTAGATGTACAGCAAATACTTAGATTTTGGTTTTATTCTCTGTTCTATCAGGGCCACTTTCACAGGTCTCCAAGGCAAATCTTTAAAACATGGTCACAACCTTTTTGAAACCGAGAGCTACTTCATGGGTACTGAGCCATACTAAGGACAACCAGTTTAATACACACTTCTTAAAAAACAAATGAGCTCAGTTTACCTTTAGTCATATATTATTATTAATGATACTCATCTATGTGAAGACACTGAGCATGTTTATGATTTTATCAACAATGACATTAGGTGGGAGACAGATAATATCAATATTCTACACTTTCTCAGTAATTGTTACCAGTTTTGAATGATCATTTCTGCAACATTTTTGTGACGTGTAGTGAAGTGTCTCCACATTGCCGTCGCCACAGTCGCTACACAAATGAGACACATGCAGGTTTCTTTCACAGTCGTAAAAAAGATCCTTATCCTCCCATTCACAGTGAAGATGATACATTTTCTTTTCATTTTTTGGGATAAGAAACCGCATTCAGCTCCACACCTTCACTGCACCACCGAGTTTACTCTCTACCAACGTTTTGCCATGTGCGCAATAATGACCATTGAACTAGAATTAGAGTTTATTTAAACTTCATGCATACATGTTTTCAAATCCATATAAATGCAAATGTGATTAAAGAAGAAAAGCAACATGATAAAATTTAATTTTAGATGTTGCTAATTGGTAAGTTTTTGGAAAAGGTCTGCGGGCGTCTCGTGGTCTTTGGAGGCACCCTGTCAAATTTAAAGAATTTAGAGATTGACTGAAGAAATGTCAGATAGCAATGATTGCAATGCGGTTTGGAAGACATTTTTAAAAATGCAGGGCTTATCTTGTAATACATACTTGGGACAACGCCAACTTTCAGACATGCTCAGAATGTTCCCCCAATATATTCATACCTAAATAGTACTGGTTTGCTACAACAGGCAACTATGCACCACCAGCAACACTCCCACTTGCTCCAAACCAGCAGTGATCCATACCCTGCCTCAACAAATACATTTGTCTTTAGGCTACATAACAATGTCAATGTCCCACCCAGTGCTGACTCAATGTCTTCAGCATTTGCCTCCATTGCCTCTTCATTTTAAAACCTCAAAAGTCAAATATCTAAATTTAAATAGCCAAGATCTCATCCACTTCCTAAGCTATTTATTCTTTTCTGACACCTCTCCTGCAGGCCTTTGACTGAAGGATGATTAGATATATATCATTTTAGTAGAGCAGTTTTCTTTCTATACAACAACAGATTTAGGTCTATAATTCCATGGCATATTAATGCTCCTGACATAGATACAATTGTTGCCAAGAATGTAAATTCAACCCACTCAGAAATGGTACAGCAAAACATAATGCATAATATGCAATATTTCTGTGTGTGTGTGTGTGTGTGTGTGACAGATCACACTGTTAGGCTAGACCTGACATGGTTTGTCATATAATCAAGCTAATGTTAGCATAGTGGCACATGAATTGATATTCCCAACCTAGATAATCAACACACTCCAGCTTGTTTACATAGCATTTTAAATAGTAAATCTAAATTCCAACTGAAATTGAAGGAGTATATGAACATTTTACCAAAATGTCATGCTTGACATACTGTGATTTGTGATTACGTCGCCAGCTTCCATAAATTTATTACGTTAAAATCATGTTACGTCACGTTTGCAGGAACGGATTTCAATCGCGTCTCTGACGTAAGTCAAGGACCCTCTTGTATAAAGCTTTGCAACAGTCACAACAAAACTGGGGGTGGAAAATGGACAGGTCAGAGTGGAGTTGGTGTCAATCAGATCACCAACAGCAAATTGTCATTGTGGTTAAGAAGGTTGATCAGGACATTTCTATGTAAGTACATTCATTCACTTTTCAACCACTTTATTCATTCTAGGTAACAGGTAAACTGGAGCCAATTCCAGTTGACTATGAGCAGAGGCACGGTCAACCCTGGACAAAAGGCCAACTCGGAGCCAATATTTATTGCAATTTAAACATAATGTTTTTAATCAACCAATTACAAATAATATACAAAGTGTGAGTGACCATATGTGTATATATTTTAGAACCAGAACTATTCATACTGCAGCTGTACACATGGTCTGTTTTATACATGTATATGTAAAACACCTTCTGAGAGGAACAAAAGCCGGGAAGCGTTTTGCATAAAACTGCATACGCTAGTGACAGATGGCCATTTGCAGATGTATGAACATCAGACTCACCAGCAGGTTGTGCGATGGCCTGGGTGCAGCTTCAGGGAACAGGCCATTCTCCGCTGTCAGCAACACGCAGCGAGCCTTCTCACTTCCTGCAACACAAAACCACGGCAATCACACTCCAATCTTACACAGCACACTGACCTCGCACTGATTCAATTCATTTATGACTGGCTTTCTTTACAAAACAACAATAAATCTTACATTCTAGCAAATATATTGTAAACATAAAGGTGACTGGAATAAATTTACATAATAGCAGGTTAAACACAATTCATATTATGCATCAAGCTATTGGAAGGGATTTTGATACAAAAAGCTTTTGTGGGGATCAGTAATGAACAAGTAGAGAAATTAGCTACATGCATTTTTATCCCACAATATTATAAAGTGCAATGAAGAAAAAGCATTTTAAACTCAACAGACACTACTGCATTTCACTGCTGGAATTTATAGCCAGAGTAGCTGATAGTTCCAGTAAATTCCAGGCTTAATAGTCAGTCACCTTAAGTTTATTATTCGGTAATTATTTGGTGACTATTATGAAACGCCAGGGCAGTGGTGGCCTAGTGGTTACGTGTAATAGGTTAAATGCAATTTCCTCCTGGGACTATAAGGGATAATAAAATATATATATTTTTATATCATAAGTAGATTTTGGAGAGGGGCATTGAATCCTGTACCCTCCAAGTGTTTCTTAAACTCTAAGGTTAAAAACAAGTGTTACAGATAAGTCACTCATGGCTGAATAACATATTATTCACAGAATTGTTGCTTAAGTTTTGGGAGTAACGTTATTTCACCTTGTCAAATGATTGTTTTAATACATCACCCATCTACAAACACAAGAGTCATATGAGCTCAGCAAATGCCTTTATAAACATTTACTGTTTTGCTTACTTTAGTCAACAGTTCAGATAAAATGTTTCCTTTCATTTACTAGTTTTAAACATTTAGTGAATATTATGATCATGTATACATATACGTTGGCACATGGGCATTTGCTATGAATGGGGTAGTAGGGCTAAGGCCTCCTGCTCATAAAACATACATCACATTAATGTCATCTTGGATGTAAAATGGTTATTTTGGTCTCAGGTGGACCTAGCACCACCAATAGTTCCCAAAAAATACAAGGTGAAGCTGATTTATTTGTACTTTATAGTTGCTTATAACACACATATTCAGACCAGGTAATTAATTTGTGTAATATATCTCAAAAAAGGTTCAATATTGTCATATTGCATTTTTAATATATTGCGGTTGCAGGTAATAAAAAGTGCAGGGCTGTAGTTGAATGTAACTGGGTGCCCAAATGTGATCCTGGAGTGCTGCCGTCTCCAAGAGTGGAACATGGTTCAACTCAACTGCTAAATGCTAGTTTTTCGTGAGTGTAGAACCACATTAAGGTGCTTGTTCTGTTAGGTTACTGTAGTAGTTGCAAGATATCGCTTTGCATTGTTCCACTGCTATAGTAGAGAAGGTTTTCTCAGGTGGGACGGTGGGACTTATTGACATGTGTTTTTTTTTTGTCTTTCCATCAAATATGTTTGACAATGCAAATTGTTTTCTACTTCCAAAACATATTTTGAAATGATTTGAGAAATTAAATGTACATTTCATAAAACATCTTGTATGATAGAAGATAGTTTTTTGTACATGTTCTACTTCTAGAAACGACTACAAGTGTGCAGCAGCAACCGTTACTGTAGACACATTCATATGAGTTTGAAGGGCTGAAAATAGAGGCTATTCAGAGGCTGATGGGCAAAGGGCTTGGAGGAGAGGCGTGAGTCCTAGGTGAGTTCAGCATCACACAGCTTCTTATGCTGATACTAGAGCAGCCCACACACACACACACACACACACACACACACACACACACACACACACACACACACACACACACACACACA
>JBBIGC010076657.1:0-10532 GCA_037576955.1 Lepidarchus adonis
GTACATCCGGAGAGTAATGCATTACAATAATCTAATCTAGAAGTAACAAAAGCATGAACAAGTTTTTCTGAGTCATGCAGTGACACCATATTCCTTATTTTAGCAATATTCCTAAGATGAAAGAAGGCAGTCCTAGTTATGTTATCTACTTCGAATGAAAGACTGGGGTCGATGAGGACACCAAGGTCTTTTACTTCTGTACAAGATTAGACGTAGTGGCCTTCCAGAGTAATTGTGTAGTCAGACAGCTTGTTCCGAGCTGCTGGTGGCCCAATTATGAGTATCATAATAATAATAATAATATTATCAATACCATCATGCCGGACAGTATGTGGGAGCTCTACAGGCGAAACCTTTCTGTACTGGCAGCATGATGTTCAGGGAGGTGAAACTCCCTGCTGAGCCTTTTCTCTGTGGTTGTCACTGCTCACCGGCCATGCCAGACTCTCACGGGTAATTGGTAAAGTCTCTCAGGCTTGCCCTCTTTAACACGCCCCCCCCCCTCTCTCTCTCTCTCACAGCAGTCTTTCCTGTCAAAGCCACTATTCCTCTGTTTGCTGTAGGCTCCTGACCCCCTGCCTGAAAGACTTCCTTACTGACACTCAAAGCCTGGCCCAAGGCGAATCACCTTGTCCTACGACGTGCTGCCATAAAAACTCTGCTTTAATGTGTAAGTGGTTTCCCCCTGTTTAACTGCTGTGTTTATTATTTCTCACCGTTTTCCATGCTTGTTGGCTCAGTAATAATGCACTTGCCCAGCAAACAACACCTCACAAGTTCAAGCCCTTGGTAAGGAGTGGGATTTCCTTTGCTTTCCCATGATAATTCATAAGATTACACCCAGAAAATCATTAATATGTATTTTGACCATTTTTACAAACATAGTGTTTTTAATTGTACTGTGAGCTACATGTTAGTAGATTAAAGCACAGATTGGGTTTTTTCCTGTTTCCTGCTAGTAAATGAATAAATGTACCCAAAAGAAAAACAACTGTCAACGGATTATTCTACAAGAAAAGCAAAGTACACTTGACTGGGCTTGCACAGTGTTGAGTAAACCAGCCTGTCTGTAACATTAAAGAAAAATTTTAAAGTTCTCCAGCAGCAGCTTCTCATTGCAGTCAATTGAAATTGCAATTTGGGGAACAGTTTTTCATTTCTTGTATTAAGTTTAGGAATAATTGTCAGCATCGCTGTCCATAGTATGCGACCGTATGATCCAGATTTATGAGATAAAAGTAGGAATGAAAAATGCTGCACTAATTCTTTAATAAAAGACAAAACGTGGAGGGCTTTTAACACCAGAAAAGCAGGGGATAAACAGGGATAAAGATTTCAGTAAAGAAAAGGAATAAGAAAGTAGATCTGAGTTAAGTATACAACAGCAGTACTTCAGTAAAAGTAATTGGTCAAATATTACTCCACTACCACCAAGTCAAAGATGTTGAATCAAACGTTTGCTTTTAAAAGCTGAAAAGTACATTTTCTATTACTGATAGCAGATTGGTTTGTTGTTGGCATTGAATTTACAGAACCTAATGACTCTGCCTCCTATACATACTGACCGGCTTGTAGAAGTTAATAAAACACTTGTGGAATTTGCTCTAAAGGCATTAGATACAATGCTGAATCCTTAAGCATGTTTTCCTTAAAATTGAATTTGGAAATTTGTCATGAAATGAGGATTGGTCAAAAATTATTACATTTTCTTTCTTTTACAGTCCATGGAATCTGTTCCTCCCGAACCCCACCCTTCTCTTACTGAGGCAAAGTCGTGCATGAATCCACTGCCCTCAAATGACAATATAAATTGCACTGTGTATATTTGACGATGCTAAAAACCCATAACTCTGCATTTGAGTTCATTTTGTGTCAGCGTTTGATTCACACAGGATCTGGTGTAATGGCTCCAGGTAAAGAATTTGTACCTTTGTCTCCAGATTCCTCACACATCCACAAACAGATCACTCCCAAGTTTCGTTTACTGCAGCAAAGACAATTGCATAAGTGAACAGTAAGCGTAAAATCCACAAACCATTTAAAGTCATATAATCAAAAATTCACACCACCATGTTCACTGTAATGAAGCAACATACATTGCAATGTTCTCTCAGCAGATTTTAAAGGCACCAACGGTGCAACCAAATCTTGTTTTCACTTCAAAAGATTTCAGAGGACTTCTCTCACTAAGTTCAAGTGGCAGCACCGAGTTTGAACATGACCGCTCACAGTAAAGTAACGAGGAACTAATACCTTCATGGAGTAAGTGTTATACTTTTCACTTTGTGGTGGAGTAATAAAAATAACAGATACTCAAGTACAGATACCGATACATGGGATTAAATATAGTACTGAAGTAAAGATACTTCTTCAGAGTGAGCATGAACCTAAACAAGTGTGAGTGGACACTCTGAAGCCGAAGTGCTCAGTAAAGAAGTACCTTTACTTCAGTACTATATTTAAACCCCTGTATCGGTATCTGTACTTGAGTATCTGTTATTTTTATTATTTCACCACAATTGAGCCAAAAAAGATGGACACACACACACACACAAGTTACAGTTACGGACCTTATGCACTAGCTCTTCATCGTAGGTCAGCGTGGTGGTGGACAGCGTCTGGCTCTCCTCCGTGTCTGTGTCCACAGCAGAAGACCCATAGGCGCTGTCCGGGAGAGTCTCGGACTCCGTCGCGCGCTCCATCTCTCAAGTCAAGTGTAAGAGAGTAGTTCGCTCTGAAAGTGGTCGTGGCAACTTTGTTCCTCCTCCTTTCTCTCGCTCTCTCACTTACTCACACACACACACACACACACACACACACACACACACACTCAACTCTCCCGAACACCGCGAGTGACTGGAAGTTTTCTGCAGAGCTCCATTAAATTTTCAGTAGCGGAAACAGCTTCGCCGGGACGCAGGGTTGGGGGTGATGAGTGTGGGGCACGCACGAGTTCTCTCCTCCTGTGGCTGTGGAGCATTTTGAAACGCGCAATGGGCCAGTACCGGGCCTTACAAAAAATGTAAACTTTTTTTTTTTTTTTTAAATATGATCTCAATCTAAGTGTGTTAGAGACTCAACTTTATACTGAATGAAAGTCATGGCAGAAAACATTGAGTTCACCACAACAGCACTGAAAACTTATTCTGAAAGGAACGTTTACGCGTTACCATAGCGACCAGAGCACGTGAGTGGCAGAGAAGGACGTTACTCTGATTGTTGTTAGCGCATTTCAGAAAGACGCTGCTAATAAAGTTACATAATTACACAGTGGATTCACGTTTAATATTATATTTACAAAATACCACAGTTTTTGTGTTGGTATTTTATTTTGTTGACATTAAACCGAGCCGTGGTGCGAAAAAGGTTGGGGACCTCTGACATAGACCACCCAGCCCTCGAGTTCTGGTTTTGTTCAGGGTCTATACCATCCATCACGCTCCAGGAGTGTGGTACAGTAGCAGTGGCCATTGGTAATGAAGTTCTAGTGTTTCAGCCTGAACTGCTCTGGGAATCAGGCCCAACAGCAAGCACAGCCAGTTAGGACAAAATAGTCAGTTACTGAACCCGATTACATTACAAGATCAAAATACTTTTGCCCCTTACACTAAAATCCCAAAACGCATTTTCAAATAGTCATATTGTAAACGCAAGTAATCCATGACAATGTAACTAATCTAATAAAAACAATTCTACTGTTACCTATACTGATTATTTTTGTAATCTAATTACATAATCCCAGTCAGATGTAATCCATTACTACGCAGTCCTGTTTACATATATCAGCTTTAGAGGCTCAGCATCGAGAGTGTGTCATGTGAAAGGACAGAGGCTCTGCTCATGTACAAATACACAAAAAAAATATTGTTTCTTGATACATAATACAAAAAGAAAAAAGTAGAAAGTGTCTGCTCACCTTGTTTCAAGATTGTTAATAAATATGATGCTAACTTGCTGCCACATTGCAGTGTCCACTATAGAAGTGTAGAAGGCGTCTCTGTGACCTCCTGTCTCTGAGGCCTGTATATGTTAAATACTCTTAAAGCCAGACCTGTGACAGCGTTGGTTTAATAAGACGGCTTTGTGAAATCGTTAACTGGAAACATTGGTTCCTTTCACAGTTCAAGTACTGACATGAGTAAATACCCTGTAATTTTGCCCTGATGCAGAAAATGTGTATGTGGTGCAGATGAATCAATAAAGGGCAGAGCCCAACATCCATAAAAGGGTAAGACAGCTTTAGAGGCCTCCAGAGTCTTGCTGCAAGATCTCCAAAGTTCCATTTGTGATCATTTCTTTGTATTTTCATTTATCATAACTAGATGTTTAATACAATTAATAAGAAAGTCAAGCACATAGACATATTACAGGTCACACACACGAGAACATTTGAGAACTCCAGACTTGTATCTTTTTCTATAAACCTTGTTTGTGTGGTATGGATAAATCAAAAAGAACAGGGTGTTATTAGATTACTGGGTCTGCATCAATGTGGCTTCTGACAAGAGGATTGGTCCAGGATCAATATCCCTTTTCATATAATCATATTTAAAAGGGATTTTCTCAAAGATCAGATTTCCTCTGGAGCATAACATACGCAATTCTAGAAAGCTACAGACCTCAACCCAGGTCCGGTTTACAACCTCAGAGGCTGTGTCGTCCTGAGTCCAATTTTTGGCTGTTCCCATGGAAACATTAATAGTTGGTTGTTGGTTAATCAATGGAGTGAATAGAACAGTCTTTTCAATTCTGATGTCATCATGCTACAAGCTAACACTCCTGAGCATTAGCCATTAGAAGACTTCCTTGCACAAATGCACCCTGTGCTAGTGAGGCAGAAAGGGGAGGTTGGTGTAACTGTTTTTATCTTTTAATTTAGAGATGTTAATAACCAGGCTACCTTGAAATTGAGCTCGGAAAAATTCACATAATAAATCTTTGTTTGCTAACATTTTACGTGCACACTTGTGACTAGAATATAGTTGTATACACTTCACACTTCCACGACCACTCGTTCATTCATTTGCATTCCTCCATCTCTGGGCATATACACCTAAATACTAAGCCTCTCCTGTGCACCCTTAAAAATATATATTTTAAGAATCATTCATAAATTACATTCTCTTACTGCTGAGTTTATAGTTTCTGTAAAAAAATTTACTTAACTTAAAAAATCTTAATCCGTAGCTCTAAGTGCGTTAGAGACTCAACTTTGCCGGTATTCTGGATGAAAGTCATGGCAGAAAACCCTGAGATCACCACAACAGCACTGAAAACTTATTTTGAAAGGACCGTTTATGAGTTGCCATAGCGACCAGAGCACGTGAGGGGTAGAGGAGGACGTTTCTCTGTTCGTTGTTAGCGCATTTCAGAAAGATGCTGCTAATAAAGTTACATAATTACACAGTGGATTCACATTTATTGTTATATTTACAAAATACCTCAGTTTTTGTGTTGATCGTATTATTTTATTTTGTTGTTTTAATCCGCGACACCTTAAATGCCGGTCCGTGAAAATATTGTCTGATATTAAACTGGTCCGTGGCGTAACAAAGTTTAAGGACCGCTGGTGAAGATGACTACTGAAGTAGTCACACCTTTAACTGCTTGAGAATGTACATAGGAATGTGGATATTTGACTGTTTAACAACCATGTAACTCATAAGATCCAATAACACTCCAGTAGCTTTTGTTAGAAGGGGGAAAATTCTGGAAGGAAAAAATAAATACATTTTTTAATCCATGCCCATCCCCAACTACAAAACTGGGCATCTCAAAAATAAAATGAAACATATCAAAATAAATAAAATTTCTCCAATGCATATTTAGAAGAGACACCCACTCATTCAGAGGACTTTTAAAAACAATTGTTTGCATTCTGAAGCATAAAGCGGCAACAAAAAGAACAAACAATCGGTGTACCATTAGTTTCACATGTTTATTGAGCCTCTACCAGAAGTTCTCTTTACCTTCACCCCATGTTTCTAAAAGCACCTTTCAATGGTGACGCTCTGGGGCCTTGTCCCTCAACACGACGCCTTTTACGACTTGTTTAGGAACCGAGCCTCCAGGTACCAGATCCTGTTGGACCGAGACTGCCAATGTAAGACAAGGGTCATGAAACATACTATGGACTGAAGCAGCGTTCACGACTAACCGGTGAAAATATGACTTCCCTTGCTAAGAGGGATATAAATAGAAAAATAATCCATTCATTCTCACAATGTACTATATACCTTTTTTGTTCAAAAGCAAAAAGCTTCTCTGAAGCAAGAGTATGAAGACAAAAGGTCACTTAAATTCAACAGCTGCTAAAAAAAACAACCAGGTGGATATTTTTATGACTGCAATGTTGAAACATGGCTTTGAATGTATAAATAAATGTAAAAAACATGGTTGTAAGACCAACAACTAATCAGCAAATACAACTCATATCTCCTAAACCTTTTTTTGTCGTTCTGCGATATGTGCCGAAGGCCTTTGGGAAAAGCCTGTGAGATTACTGAAGAAGAAATTAACATATGACTCCAATTGACAAATGCGCTTTAAAAGTTGAGCCAATCATTGAGCCGTACTGCATTGCAGAACTAGGCTGGAACAGAAGCACACATGCATTAAGACCAGGTAGAGAATGTAACAAAATGTAACAATTGTTCATTGTACTGAGTATAGCATCCAGAGTAACAAACATTACTGGGGCGTTTTGCTGGAACTCAGCAGTAACCTGTTGGGCGAGTACCGAGGAGATCATGATCAATCTGACTTCATGACACTTCTCCATTCTCCACTAGCTGCTCTGCCTGCTCATGAGCTTCTTCAGAACTTGCTACAGCAGCTAGAAAAGAACAAAGTCAATTGCAGTAGAAGCATGGACAGGTCAGCTAGTCGTTAATCTTGAATCAGTGGCATTAACACTTGAACTTTGAGCAGCCAATCAGCAAATCAAAGGTTCCTCTATAGCAGGGGTAGCAACTCCTGTCCCGAGGTGATCTCCCTGCTCAAGCACACCTGGTTCAACTCACCTGTTAATTGGCAGGTTTAGTGAGTGTGCAGTCCTCCAGGGTCGGAATTGCTCACTCCTGCTCTACAGGTATAAAAAAAGGGGCTTGATGTTCATTTAAAACCTCCTCAAAGCCAAAACACAAAGAAACGACTGTGCTTTTTGGTGCTTTGGTGCATCATACAGTTGATGTGCTCTCACTTTTCTGTAGCCCTCAAACTTCTGCAGTAAGGGACAGTGGTAAACATCTATACACTGCAGCAATAAAGAAAAAACTCCCACAGCATTAAAAACCTCGAATTCACAACAGTCTTAATCTCCGTAATGGACGGATGGTTTTAGTGGTACTGTCCATTTAGTTGCTGAACTGTACACGATGAATCCATGCGATGGCAATGCTGCATCTCCATAAGCAGCATCTGATACATGATTGGAGATAAATCAGCTGAACTCGTACAGTAACTTCATAAACGTCACGAGTTGTGACTCTGCCAGCTGGTGCAGAAAAGTCCTTTTCTTACAGTAAAGTGCACTTCATCGATCTGCAAAATTCTGAAGTTCGGGTATTAATGCTTCAAAATAAGCACATAAAAACAGGCCAGAGGACTCCAACCACTCGCCTTCAACAGGTAGTTGAGCATCAAATAAGGATTCTGGCCACAATTTACATAAAAGAAGAAAATGTGCACTTCCTTTCATTTATCCTGTAAATAAAAAAAGTGTTGAGGTGAAGGGCTTTGCATTATCATATCAACTTGAACCAAGACGGTGTAGACATACCTCAATACTTCATAACAAGTATGTGACATCTGAACAAAGATATATTAGATCATAAAATGTCCGGCAGTCCTCATGTGCAAATGTCAATAACTGCTCTCCCTGACAAGTTCTATACCCTCAAAACAGAAGGTGCCTTGAATACACCCTTGTGGGACCTCCAGCAGTGGGACGGTCTGATAGACCCAACCCAGTAAACATCACTCACAGGGGCCATCCTCCAGACCCTGCTTCTCTTCTGTAGTTTACTTTAGTGTTCTTCCAACCCTTGGGGCTACCTGATGCGGCCATCGCTTTTGACCGGCCCCAGTTCTGATTTGGGGTCTGGGGACAAGGAGCTCCAAGTGGTCTTGGTGCAAAGTGCTACAGTGGGGCAGAGGGAGGTCTGGCTAGAGCAGATGTCTCCTGTCACCCAGAAGGCCCCAACCAAACTGTCCACCCATGTCTCGAGTGCCTTGCCCACCATAGAGGCCTTTTTCTGGGCATCCTCCAGGGCAGGCTCCATAGGGGGTAGCTTCAGGACGTGTGACAGTTGTTGAAAACCCTGCTCCATGTACAAGTTGCCAGGAGGACCTGCATGAAGCCAGCCATGTTCTTCTGAAAACAGATAGCAGAAATGAAATAAGGGAGAAAAGAGGTTATTAGCACTGATAAGTCAGTACACTAAGACCAAAGATTCTACATAGAGAGGAAATTTCCATGTCAGCTTTACAAATCAATAAGAAAAATAACATGCAACATATTTGATAACTCTACTGGTTACCAAGGACAAAATAATTAATAATAATATTATAATTAAATATATTATGAAATCTAAACGATAGACAACCCATATATACATTTCCTTTAATTTCTAGGACAAATACACATTTTTCTTTGATTTACCACAATTTTCCTCAGTTTAAAAATCATACAGTTGAGACCTGATTAAAGTGCACATTCCAGACTTTTATATTTTAGTCTTACACTCTTCATAGCTCCCCACCGTAATGTTTGGGACACTTGACTTCACAGGTTTGTGATATGTTTCATTGCCTCATAAGTGCAGGGGTAAGATACATACGCTTGCTTCTACCATTTGGAGTCTGTAGTTGCCATTGTTCCAACTTAAGGAGAAAAGCTGTGGCAATGAAAAAGGAAGCTATTATGAGAATGTAAAACAAGAATAAAACCATTAGAGATATTGGTCAAACCTAACGACTACCAAAATCTACTGTATGGAATATCATGAAGAAGAAAGAACTGAGCTCTGTCATCACAGAGGGACTAGTAGCTTCATTGCTAATGATGGAAGAAGCCTCACGATAGTAAAGAAAAATCCTCAAACTCTTTTCCAACAGATGAGGAAGAGTCTTCAAGAGGCAGGTTCCTTTGTCAGGAGCTACTATCTGCAGAAGACTTCATGAATAGAAATAAACGATGCAAACCACTAGTTATCCACAACAGGATGGCCAAATAAAAAAAATGAGGAAGTACATAAGAGAGTCTGCAGAATTCTGTAAAAAGGTGTAATGAACAGGTAATACCAAGATTAACCTGTATCGGAGTAATGGAGATGAAATGGAACTGCCCAAGATCCAAGGCATGGGTGGAGGTGTTATGGCTACCAGGAATACTGGAACCGCTATTTTCATTGATGATTTCATTACTGATGGCAGCTGCACAATGAATTATGAGGTGTATAGAAACATCTCATCTGCTCCAGTACATGCCTCCAAACTAACTGGATGGAGCGCCCACCTGCAACAAGATATTGCTACGGCAACGTTGGTGTTTCTCTAAACTTAAATGAAAATCTTAAATAACCAAACCAGTAACCTGACTTATTTCCAGTTGAGCATGCTTCCATATGCTGAAAAAGAAACTTAAAGGGACAAGCCCCCAGAACAAGCAGGGGTCGCAGGGGCTGCAGTAGAAGCTTGGCAGAGCATCACCAGAGAACATACTCAGCACCTGACGATGCCTAGGAATCGTAGACTTCGAGCTATCGTTGCAAGGTTTTTGCAAGTGCTAAACATGACTGCAATAGAAGTACCTTTACTTTGTCCAAAACATTATGGCACCCTGAAATGAGGGGGGCTGGTATGAGAAGTGTTGTCATTTCAACATGGTGAAACCAAAATGTATGCAAATAACCAACTTAGTCTGGAATGTGTACATCAATGAAAAACACACTGGCAAGAGAACGTGGTATTATTTTTACCAAATTATTATTCATTATTTTCCAATATTTCATTAAAAAATATCACTATGATTGTAAATACTGATATACTGTGATACACATAGTCTAATGTGCTATTAGTACGTGCAACTTCACATCACTGCAAATTTTTCTAACAAGATTAAGTACTGTCAACTAAGTTTAATCTTTAAACTTAAATCTAGCTAAGCAGACTGCAAATAAAGTAGAATAAATGCTGACCAAACAGCCAATAAAATCACATATCTTGATAAGAACTTGATCATGATTTGTTTTTGCTTTTTTGGTGTTGGCACACTTGCGATCATTGCAATAAAGTAAATAAAAAATAAGAGGCAACATGCTACACTTTTATCCTGCAATTACACAAATGCCACACCAAGCAACCAGCAATACTATAAACTCTTTTAAATTATTTGTCCTTGTTGCTTATATCAGTGGTCCCCAACCACCAGGACGCAGGCCGCTACCGGGCCGTGATCTCAATCCGTAGCATCTAAGTATGTTAGAGACTCAACTTTGCCGGTATTCTGGATGAAAGTCATGGCAGAAAAC
>JBBIGC010076678.1:0-10532 GCA_037576955.1 Lepidarchus adonis
GTGTGTGTGGGTGTTTGGGTGTGTGTGTGTGTGTGTGTGTGTGTGTGTGTGTGTGTGTGTGTGTGTGTGTGTGTGTGCTTTTGTCTGTGTGTGTGCTTTTGTCTGTGTGTGTGTTGACATTGGTAATGAGTGCAAGGCCTTGTGAAAATGTGTCTTTGTGAGGTGCATTACTTGATGGACAAGTTGTGTCTGATATAATGAAGCACTCATATGTATCCTTTACTGTTCAAGGTTGTTATGGTAAATCCTCATATGTTCTCCAATGGTCTGAGACTTGCATCTTACTATTTATTTCCAATTATTTGTTTATATTAAACTTCTGGTCTTTATATGAGATCATGAAATATTAAAACAAAGTATTTCTCCATATATACCAGCAAGCCACTTTACTAGGGACCTCTTCTTTTAATAGTTAGACTATTGGTCTAGCAGTTACAGTATACTGACATGGTTGTGTGTGTGTGTGTGCGCACACATATGTGTTTGTGTGTGTCCTGCATAAAATCTATCACAACACTTAATGTCCGGTCTGTTACACACCTGCACATTGGGAACTGACATTTCCATTTCCATTTTCTATTATTACATAGATTCCAGACGATTTGTACTTTCAACCAGATCATCCGCCCAAACTATCTCTGTGTGCTTTATGTCCTACCCACTGCCAAACCAAGGCAGGAGCTGTTGCTCTAACTTAGAGAATTCAACTGATGCCAACATCGTAAACTCTCAGTTTGCCATTGTTTATTGTTGATATCAGTGTTGACCAGAGGATCCTATGACCCAGATTCTGTAATGCTGCTTTGTGACACCATCAGTTGTAAAAAGTTATATATATTGTCAATCTTGAGGATGGTTATTGAGGATAGTCCATTTGATGCTGTACACTGTGTTTTAGTCACCTTAAAGTGGTCAAGTCAAGATCTTCAGCAGCACTGCTGTGGTGGATTAGAAAAGGTTGGTGTAATGTTGTGGGTAACACCACTCATTCAAGCCAATAAGCATGCCTACATCTGTAACATGAGTGTCTGCTAAGTGTATAAAGTGCCCTTACATGGTATGTGGTAGCTTATGTGACAATTTGTGTAAATACAAGATAGGATTACCTATAGTGGCTCGTCAGAGGATCAAATTTTGGGTTGGTGTAGTAATTATTAAGTTTTTTTTGCACAAATGGTCATGTACAACCAGTATGTATGTAAATTTGTTACCTACACAAGAATTGAGTTTTTTTTCTCAGGCCCAGTGGGAGTGATGCTTTGCCCCGGCACATCTTGCAAATCCAGTGGTTAGTTTGTTGTTGGTTGTTTTTCAATCATATGACACTCTCCTGTTAAAGTAGGGGCTTTTTGGCTACATTAAACACTCTTTGGCTTGGTCAGATATTAGCTTCTATTTCATTTTGCCAAAAGGTCCAATTCAAAATACACTTTTTTTTACTGTATGTCTTAATGGCTGCTGCTGTTTTATTGTTGAATCCACCCAAAGATAGCAAATAAAGCTAGATGGGCTATCATAGTGCACAAGCCATGCTTTTTGTTATAGACATATTTATGGACACAATTTGAGTATAGTTTCTTTTAATAACTGACAATCTATGACATTATCTGTGGCTGCCTGTTTCAACCTGAGTTTATACATTGGTGCGAAAAGGTGTTTTCTCCTGATTTATTAGTTTTTTCCATGTTTGCCACACTTAAATGTTTCAGATCATCAAACAAATTTAAATATTAGTCAAAGAGAGAAGAAGGAGAAGAAAATATCCAAATCTACATGGCCCTGTGTGACAAGGTGATTGCCAAATAAACCTAATACCTGGTTGGGCCACACTTGGCAGCAACAACTGCAATCAAGCGTTTTACAGCGCTATGAAAGAGTTTTGGTCCACTCATCTTTGCACAATTGTTGTAGTAATGGAGGGTTTTTGTGCATGAACTGCCTTTTTAAGGTCATGCCATAGGACTCAGATCTTGACTTTGACTAGGCCACTCCAGAGTCTTCATTTTGTTTTATTTCAGCCAATCAGAACTGATAAACGTTCAGATGTTTAGAGTTTTCTACATACAAGTAGAATACACTTATGTGAGCCATGCCTTGCCAAAAAGAGCTTATAGAAGACCTATGATCAAAAATTGTATATTTAGATAAAGCTGGAAATGGTTACAAAGTGATTTCAAAGACTTTTGAAATTCTACAATCTTCAAATAGAGAAACGTTGGAACTGTGGCTACTCAACCAAGAAGTGGGCATCCAGTCACAATGACCTCAAGAACAAATAGTCATCAATGAGGTAAAGGAACAACCCTGATTGACAGCCAAAGATTTGAAGGCTTTATTGAAACTGGCTAAGCTCTGTGTTCATAAGTCTATAGTACATTGAAAAAACAGGGTGTCTATGGCAGGACACCACAAAGGAAGCTGCTACTTACTAAAAAGAACGTTTCTGCATGCCTGAAATTTACGCAGGAGCATCTTGGCACTCCACAACAATTGGCAAAATGTTTTTTGGACTGAGATTGAACTATTTGGGAAGAACACCCAGAACTACATCTGGTGTAAAAAGGGCACTGCATATCACCATAAAATCATCTTCCCAACCATAAAGTATGGTGAAGAAAACATCATGATCTGGGCCAGCTTTGCTGCCTCAGGGACTGGCCAGCTTGCAATCATTGAGGGGAAGATGAATTCCCAAGTGTAGCAAAACATTCTTCAGGATAATGTGAGAATGTCTGTACGTCAGCTGAAATTCTGTAGAAGTTGGGTGTTGCAATAGGACAATGACCGAAAGACGAACATCTGTGATACCCGGACACCACCTCGTAATTTTTTTTTTTTAATAGTTAAGCCCTAAATTGTCCTCCCACACTCTTTATACACATTCTAGACACAATTAATCACATAAAGAAAACATTTGCAAGCTTATAGCCAGATGAGTTTTGTGTAGAATTAATAGAAATTTCACATTTATAGCTGTACTGTAACATACTGTTTGCTAGCGTAGCCTATGCTAATATTTTCAGTACTCAATTGTACTTATTTTTGGTATATTAGACTAGAAATGGAAACTGCGATATAGTGGGGGACTATTGTAATGTGATCCCTACACAAGATTCTATACCACATGTTGCAAAGGTGAGACATCTGTGATTATTTGTGATGATCACAGAAATGGAGTCAGTGCTTTATCTTGGGTGCTTTTTCCTTTAGAGTGACAGCTTTGCACAAACACGACCGCATCTTCAACCCATTCCTGTAAGCAGTGATTTGAGACTTTAGCACACACTGGGTGAAGAATGTCTTCCAGTGACAGATACGAATGTCTCAGGCCTACGGCTATCATTAAACTTTTTGGTCACTGACAAAGACAGTGCTTAAACAGACAGAGGCTTAGATAAATGCTGTTTGGAGAAAGTGGTGTGAAAAGCACAAGGGCGGCAGGAGGACATGACCGGCAGCGCTGGCAAAACCCACTGCCTCCCTGATCTCACGATATGCTCAGTCTCGGCTCAACCCAGCCCAAGAGTCCTTCAACTGTTGAACTGTTGTTGGCCTTGGAGCCTGTAGGCACTGCACAGATGTTCTCCAATGTTTTTTCTCTCTCTCTCTCTCTCTCTCTCTCTCTCTCTCTCTCTCTCTCTCTCTCTCTCTCTCTCATTGATAACTTGATACAAATGTGCATATAAAAGATAAAAAATAAGATGATTAGTGGGTTTATGAAAACATGTTGGATGTGGGAGAAATTGGCAAATGTAACTACCAAAGCAATTTTGGCTTATGAAAAGCTCCATATGGATCCATTTGAATCATCACCTTCAGATTAACACATTACAATGCATTGCTACAATAGTACACCCCATGAAATACAAGTCAATCAAGTCACTTTAATTTGTATAGCTCTTTTAACAACTGACAAAATTGATAGAATCTGTGTCTGTCTGAACCCCTAATGAGCATCCAAAGGCAACAGAGGCAAGGAAAATCTGCCTTAAATGTAGGAAAAAGCCTTAAGAGGAATCAAGGCTCAGAAGTGTAACCCATCCTCCTCTGGTCAACCCCTTGAGAGTGATAGCAGGCAGAGAATATAAATGAATAAATGTGAACTAAGAGTAGCAAGAGTCAAGTTTGAAGAGGTGTCTGCAGTTCCCTGTGTGTTAAGATCAGGTAAGTGGTTCTGTGCACATGGGCTCTCCTTAGTAGAAGTGAGGGGGTACATAATGTCAGGATTGGTCTGCATTACCATGATCCATGAGAGAGAAAGAGAGAGGGAGAGAGAGAGAGACTGTATTGCAGGTGAGAAAAATAACGGACTTTGTGGTGTGAGTGCCTGCAGGAGCTCCAGCAACACTATCTATGACAGCATAGCTAAAGGGGCGAGACAGGAGGAGGCACAGGCACGAGGGCATCCTGGGACACAAGGCAGCCAATGACTTGACTGTCAACAAACCCGACTGAACCCGTAAGATTGTTGGTCGACAGCATCCAAATATCCCAGTTTATCAGAAAACTGTGCCTGAGGACCCTCTGGATCTGTCCCTGGTCTAAAACTAACAGAAAGCTTAACTAAACAAATACGTGTTTAGCCTGGACTTAAATAATGAAATTGTGCCTGAGTCCAGAACAAAATTTGAAAGATTATTCTATAACTTTGGGGCTTTATAAGAAAAAGCTCTGTCCCCTGCTGTGACCCTTGCAGCATGAGGTACCAGCAAAAAGCTTGTACCTTGTGATCTAAGTAGTAATTGTGGATCATAAAGGACCAAGAGTTCACTCAGATACTGTGGTGCAAGAACATTCAGTGCTTTATAGGTTAAAAAGTTAAAAACAGTATTTTATAATCAATGCAAAGTTTGATTGGGAGCCAGTGCTGATTAAATACCCATTCCTGGATGCACTCCAATACCAGGCTATCTTCAGATATTCTCGTTTTAAGCGTATTATTAAATTCCAAAATAGCAGTGCTACATTAATGATTTGCAGTAGATGCTTTATTTTAAATGGGAATATGGTCATGTGTAGACATAATCCTACACACCCCACACAAAACTGAGCAAACAAACTCTGGGAGATGTAAGAATAATGATTTGACATTAAAACATTTAATCCTAAAACAATTTGACACTGTCCCATTTAATGTTTCCCCTATTGGTTTCCTTAAGTAAAATTACAGGGATCCACATGTTAGCTATTCAATAGACATGTGAGGTTGATAAGGCCATCCCACTTCTAGGCATTTGGCTCAGCTGAAAGATCGACGAGTCTTGAGGTCGAGCACATTATGAAAGTGATCTTGGGGCAAAAGAGTGAAAGAAAGTAATTTGTTGTTACGCCATGTCCAATGAAAGACAAAACGAGATTTGAACCATGGTGCAGTTGCAGTAAGCCAATTCCCTCTGAGTTTCTAAACAAAAGGATTTGAATACTCTCTTTGAAATGAGAAGACACATAACAAAGGCATCTTTATCAATTGCCGGCTTTCATGCGAACCTCTTATAAGAAACACATTTTCTAGGGCAAAGCAAGCACACCATGTACAATCACTTGCCTGTTCAACTGGGCCACTGAAACAATCTCATAATTAATACAAGTTTATGGTGAACCACCAATCAATCTACCAAGGGCCTCTCAGTACCCCAAGCTCTGCCATGACCTGTCAGAAACAGGGATAGAAACTCTTCAGTTAAGACTGTCTTCCAATATACAGTTCAGTTGGTTTTATTCAGAAACACTTTAATGGCCTTGGGCCACTGTAGAAAAGTTTGATTAAAGTATGTTGCAAAAAATAACACAAGTACTTCTGGTTACTGTCTGATATTAATGTTGCAGTTTCTGTACCATGAAAGTAACTTTTTTTATCCTTTATTTGTGTTTTTGAATGATAAATTTCATATTTAAATCATTTTAGTCATATTAACTCCACATGGTGCTATACATTAGTAGCTCAAAGGAAAAAAAAAATCTCTCATGTCAATTCTAATTTTATTCTAATCAGAATCAGAATCCATTAAATATACAGTGGTGGAAATAATCATTTGACTCCTCGCTGATTTTGTAAGTTTGCCCACTGACAAAGAAATAAACAGTCTGTCATTTTAATTGTAGATGTATTTCAGCAGTGAGCGACAGAATATCAAAAAGAAAATCACATTATATATCACAGTGGTGTATGTCCCACTGTTCAAATCAACCTACCATTAAAATGATTAAATTGACTTAATTATTAAACTTACAAAATCAGTGAGGGGTCAAATAATTATTTCCTCCACTGTACTTAAAATTTATTTCACAAATCCTTACAAAACGTGACATGATTTTAGCCTGATGTAACTGATACTGAATTAAAGGTTTATGTTCATAAGTGGGAAGTCCTTTTGTGCCAGAAACTAAAATTTCCAAATCTTGTATGCTTAGGCTTGGCCACATTTGTTCCCATCTGTGAAACCTTCAGTAGGCTCAATTAATAAAATGGCTAAAATCCTTATTGAAATATTTTTAGAAATATATTTAACTACAAAAAGCAACCAAACAACAAAAAAAAATATTTCTTCCACTCCCGTACTTGACACAGATAGCATGATAGGTGTGATTACATAGAACAAAAATTCTTCCATGAGTAATGACTTGTCGAAAGAAGGTTCATGGCCTTGTCTGAAGTCTTTTGAAATTTGGATTTTTTGTTCAATTAAATAAGAAAGGTACCTAAAATGGCTTTGCTTACACCAAGCAATTTTTTAACAATCAGTTTGAAAGGAAATTTTACAGTACATTTTTTTTTTTTTTTTTACAATAGTTTAGAAGTAGCCTATGTTCTCCCTAGTAATGCAAAACATGTCACCAGCCCTTACCAGCATCAACCTCAATACAGTGTTGTACCTTCTCAACATTTATTTTCAGTGAACTACTAGTTATGGTGTTCAGTCTCAGTGAAAAATAAGAATTAGAGAACAGACAAAAATAAAATCATTTATAAAATATGGGCATTTGTTGTTGTGGCTAACGCTTATGTACACTTATAAGGTTGTCATAATTCAACCCCTGTTTATCCCTCAAACTCTCCTTGTGACTTTACCATAAATGGTTGGCACTGATGTGTTGCAGGCTGAACTGGCAGATATAATATATGTAAATGTGTTGGTTTTTATGACATCATCAAAGCAACGAATTTCTAAACAGGCTGTTCTTGCATAGTTTCCATTTATGGACTGTAAAGACTGGAAGTTTTATTTTTCATGCTTCTCAAGACAGCTTCTGGTTCCTGTCAACCATGGGCTGTCTTGCTTGCACTGTGACATGTCTGACTCTCTACTTTTTATGCTAGCAAACATAGCCCTGGCTGCTAAGCTACTGCCGCCAGTGCAAACAGCTCATTTCCATCACTGTCACAGGCTGCATTCAACCACATGCTAAACTTACGCTGAGATTTATGGTTACTTAGGGTGGATTTGTCATTCCTGATGCCAGAAAAGCAACTACTATTGTGAAACTCCAACGTGATGAATGATAAGCAATGACACTGATTGACACCAGTTATGTGCTAGGGAACATCCTTGTTTCTAAAAAAAATAATCATTAGTTCTCTGACCCACTTTGTCTAGTAGTGACTGGCTGTAATGGCATAAATTATCCTAGCTTCCACATCTGCAGATGTCTTCACCAAGACCTTCATGGCCATATGATCTTCTGATTGGGGCTCATTTATGTTTTTTCAGCTGCTTGAAAGTTGAAGGTGTGTGTTGAGTCTTAGCTAGTCTTGAAGCCTTGAGACATCACAGAGGTTCCCAGTGACAAGCAATGATACCTTAGCATTAGCAGGCTAGTGGCTAAGGGAAGACTTGAAAGAGCACCACTCGCACTATGTGCTTGGTAAACATGCATTATGGGTTCCAAAGAACGCTAGAAACAAATATTGACCCCACTAAAGAAGAAAAATGATCCTGAACATGCACTCTCGTGTGGCTTTCTGACATTTTCTTTTGCTGTGGTTGTGGCTACTGGGTATAATTTCAGCCAAAGGTTTGTTGATTTAGTAGCGTTTAGCTAACCACAGGGTTGTTCCCCTTTGCCTTAATCCCTCCAGTGAACTGCATGCATGGTGTGCTTGTTTGAGTTAGCTGTGGTTGTGAAAAGACTGATATATACACAGCACAAACCGTATGAACACTAGTTAGTGTAGCGTTTTCTGTAAGGGTGTAAGTGTAAGGATTATGAATGTATTTGTTTACACTGAAACCTGTTGATTCACATTTTGTGTGTCCTCTGGCAGGTTTTTGAGGGCAGCACAGTTTGGAGCTGCTGTGTCCTTATTTTCACTTGTGGGACGAGTTGTTCTCACATGACTGGCCAAAGTGAATGGCGATCATTGTTCCGATGGGCCAGGGAAAGAGTGCAGAGCACATATGAGTTTCATTCAAAGTGAGGACATCATATTAGAGTGTTAACATCTCTATTCATTACCCAGCATGCTCATGAAGAATTGAGGACTTGTCTGATTGATTGCATGCTAGCACAATGTATTTTGAACTGAGGAAGTTCAACAAGTGACTCGAATTAAGCTATGACGTTTAATGTGTTGCAGGGAAGTCCACATGTACAATAAACACATTTTTGCTGGTGTGTTGAAAAGGAAAAATCTTATTGTGTGTGCCTCCTTTTCATCAAGAACCAGTTCTTGGCTCAGTCTAGGTTCAGCCTGTATGGGAGTATTCATCGAGCTAATGTATGAGACACATTCAATCTACATTACTGTGCTCTACTTTCTTTCCAAATCACCATTAAACTGAACAAAAGCAGGCAAATGAAGGTTCTTACTAAATCACGTCTTTAAATAATGCATGAATTGAATTTTGAATAGACATCACTAAGGGGAAACTCTGAATAAAGTGCTGTGGTACAGGAAAGGTCTTGGCAAGCTAGATCATGCTTTCCTTCATAACCAAGGTGCCAAAGTCTTACTGGAATACAACCAAGTGTGTGAAAAAGATATCACCTTGTTTATGATCAATGGCCATACAGTGTTTTTTCCTTTTTTCCCCACCTGTATCTGGTTAACAATATCATATATTTAGACTTTACCAAACCATGCAAAGCATGAAATGATTTGTCTTATATGACTGATACTGAATAAGAGGTTGATGTTTGTGAGTATCGAGTTCTTCAAGGAGAGGTCAGGTCAGCAAACAAATTTTCTTAGACAGAGAGAAAAATTTTAAGTAACAAGTAAAAAAAAATTCTCCTGTAAGTGGGATCCCAAAAAGAAAGAAAGAGAGAGAGAAGAAAGGTCTGGAACTCAGACATCCAATGGGTATTGAAGTCTGAGCACACAGACTAACAATCATTAGATAGACCTGGCGTTATCAATGGCCGTTGATGGTGGGTGTGTCACCCATCAAAACCAGTTTTAAACAGATTTTGTGTCCACAAGTGTTAGTGCCACAGAGTCTGGATGTCAGTTTTGGAATAGGACGAGATGACGCATGTTTCGTTTAAGTGACATGTTTTGTCTTAGATGGAAGTACATCAGGACCTTTGTTTAAGATAACGAGGCTTTTATAACGGGTCAGAGGGCCTTCTGTTCTGTGGGGCTAGAAACACCATGGTTTATGTCCATAGGTGGGAGTGTCCTTTTGTGCTAGAACCAACGATTTTTAAATCTCAGATGCTTACACTTGACCACATTTGTGCACATCTCCTAAACTTCTAGTAGGTTCAGTTAATAAAATGGCTACCAATGCACAGAATTCAGTAAATACATGCAAATATCCATCCATTATCCATACCAATGAATCCATTCCAGGTCGTGGGGGAGGCTGCAGCCGAACCCAGCAGGCTACAGGTCAAGGCAGGGTACACCCTGGACAGGAGGCCAACCCGTCGCAGGGCAACACAGTGACAGACAACCATGCACTCACACCTATGGGCAATGTAACAGTAAAGTAACCAATCCACCTAATCTGCAGGCCTTTGGACAGTGGAAGGAAACCTGGAAGAAACCCATGTGGTGGGTCAGTATCTTGTAATATAAAGATTTAAACGTGACAGTCTGCACTACTACCAGATTCTTTGGATACATAACAAATTTTGGGTATAAATTTTGAGACAGCATATTTCAATTACTCCAGATATGCCTCTGCCAGTATCTTGTGATGTAGATTCAAGATTCAAGAGGTTTTTATTGTCAATACAGCCGTATACACAGTATACAGTACAGTGTATTGAAATAGTGTTTTACACAGCCCCCCACCCTGGTGCATGTGTAAAAAGAGATAAAATATAATATCAAAACCAAAATATTAAAAAAGTATATAAAGTATATAAAAGTAACTATACATATACTTTAAAACAAAAAGGAGATATAAAGGAAGGATTTATATATATACATACACTGATACAGAAGGACAAAAGACATTTTAAAGTGACAGTGCAAATGATGAGTGCAAAAAAAATATTTAGTGCAAGTGATGAGTGCAAAAAATATTTTCAGTTTGGTCCTTGGGTTATTTCACAAGACAAAGACAGGACAGACATGTGCAGGT
>JBBIGC010076689.1:0-10532 GCA_037576955.1 Lepidarchus adonis
AGTTTTTCTTGCCACTGTCGCTTTGGCTCATTTGGGGCTCGGACCCGGATTCTATAAACTCTGTAAAGTTGCTTTGTTATAACGTCAGTTGTAAAAAGCGCTCTATAAATAAAATTGAATTGACTTGACTTGACTTGACTTGACTTGACTAATAAAGTGAGATGTTATGGTGAAATTAATCTGGAATTCAGCTTTAAAAGCCTGTGATGTCAAATATATTTTTAAATTTACAGCATATTTAAATTGATTACATGTCATTTCCATTATTTCTAACATCAACCTGTGACAAAGACTATTGTGCATGTATAAGAAAAGCCCTAGTTTTCAAGAATTCTATTATTAGTGGATGCCAAAAAATTAAATATGTTATCAATTTTTGGATCATCAACACATGCATAGAAACAAAGCCGCTTTTGAGCAATGCCATAGAATAA
Organism: Lepidarchus adonis; assembly: GCA_037576955.1. NCBI lineage: Eukaryota > Metazoa > Chordata > Actinopteri > Characiformes > Lepidarchidae > Lepidarchus > Lepidarchus adonis. The sequence continues at coordinate 435 of JBBIGC010076689.1, forward strand.
TTTTTTAGCTCAACATGAATTGACTCATGTATGACCATTAGAATGTTAAGACACCTAAACAGTTCTCAATTTTGAGTTTTTTTAACAAAAATGTCAAATGTTCCTTGAGTCGTTGACTGATTCATTAATAAACTAATCAGGAAGCTGCTTGAATTTAAACTGAACACCTCTAATCTCTCCTCCAGAACCATCCAGTGTGATGCTTGTAAATAACACGCGAGCCATGACGCTTCTCTTTTTATTTATGTGTTTGTCTTTCTTGCATACACTCAGCCGTTTCATGAGGCTCTGGTGTAATTCTTAAGTGTATAGACATGTACCCATTTGTGATGGAGAGGTGGGGGAGAATTAAGTTTGCCGTTCACCTGAAAGGCCCCATTTAGTTTTGACAGGTTGAGTTTTAAGGGCGAGTATAAAAACGTCAAAGCCCATACAGGCCTGAGTTATCTTAGCCAGTTCCCCAGTGGCCTGTATTCAGGATATGGCCAGTTTAGAGCGGAATGTCTACTCCACTATAAGGTCTTTGGACTTGCATTTATTAGTAGGTTGGATGGATCTGAAGCTCCTTAGGTTCAACTTGAATTCCACTCGTTGCTGTCATAAAAGAATCGCCTAATGAAGGCTAATCTGATTTTAACGGCCATATATTCCCACCCTGCCACAACGACAGGGTCTATGTGGAGCTGACTGGTGGCCGTTTGGCATTTGAGAGCATGTTTTACTCTTGAGATAAATGGAAATAGAATTTCATGAGGGTTGAAACATCATTGGTGATCACATCCATTATTGGAGACCACCACTTCTACTCAGCCTTTGTGGAGGACATTTACATGTTGGACTTCCTGTATATATCGTTGATCAGCCAAGACATATTTGGAGCCTTGTTTGCTGTTCTGGTTTCGGTTTTCTTTAGTAACGGTGTCCAACAGTGTAAGGAACTTGTTAAGGTTTATAGAACAATATATTTTATAATCCATATAAATTCCTATACAGTTTTATACTCTGACACCTCACGATGCCTTCTCAGGCTTTCGGAAAAAGGGATAAACCTTTCTTCCTACAGCGGGAAGGACTTTTAAAATTGCGCGAGGTGTTGACATAACTAATCTTTTATCTAAATCATGATTTTCCACACAAAGAATGAGTCAGAAGAGCATTTTGATATTAAAAAACAGAAGAATCTTTACTCACAGTTTCAATAAGAAGGTTGGGTTGGGTGAGTCATGCCAGTGAGACGCTTCACCCAACCCAACCCAACTCTTCTGAGAAAACTTCAGTCTAACATGATGGTTCATGTATTTAATGTAACTGCTGAGAAACTGTGAGTAAAGATTCTTCTATTTTTAATATCAAAATGCACTTCTGACTCTTTCTTTATTATTTAGATAAAAGATTAGTATGTCAACACCTCACGCAACTTTAAAGTCCTTCCCACTGCGAGGAAAATGGCTTTTATTAAAACTTTATTTCCTTTCAGCCTGAGGAGGCGGCTTTCTGTGAAATACATATGGATCGGAATGTTTCAGAGCAGAAACTGTATAGGAATTTATGGATTATAAAGATATAGTCCTAGTAACCATAACAAACTACATAAAGAGGTCTATTTGAGATGACAAGCAAGACTGTGAGGACTTAGCTGTGTAGTTTGCATAGTACTAACTGGTGGCGTGTTGGGCTCAGCATCAAAAACTCAGAGGAAGTCTGATATCTGTAGCGTTAAGTTGACCACAAGTGTTGAGTCTTTGCCAGGTGCGTTCTGATCGACTCTCTGAACATTCTTGTTCAAGTTGTTCAAGTGCTTCTGTGCGGCTAGTTTCCTGAGTCTAATGGAAAACACATTTGTGCTTCTGTGGCGAGATATTTTATTTTTTTATTTTTTTAGTTTATTATCCCTTATCATCCCACAAGTGGGAAATTTATTCTCTGCATTTAACCATCACACGTGCACACGGTGGGTGCCATCAACAGATGCAACCGGGGAGCAGTGTAGTGGGACGGTTCCTTACTCAAGGGTTCCTCAGTGGTGCCTGGACTGGGACTTTAACCGGCAACCTTCTGATCCCAGGGGAAATGTCCTAACCAGTAGGCAACCACTGCCCACATATTGGTTAGATTGGGAAAGAAGGTTTGTGAGGTTTTGAGGTACGTTTCTTTAGTTAGTTTAGTTTATGAAGTTCAGTTTTGACAATGGTCTACATGAAAACAAGCTGAGATGTGGACTCATCTAAAAAACTGGTCTTTGTGCCCATCTGGAGGAACTGGGTTTAGATATAAATATGTATATAACTTATTTAAAAATGTCTATTTGTTTTTGAAAGTTGGGATTTCTGCTGGACAGTGCAAACTGTACAGAACGATCTTTTTGAATGAAATACATCACAACCAACCAATCAAAAGCTGCTATGTTATTATGGGGGAAATGTGCATTGAGTTTTTCAGGAAATAGATTAAATAAACCATTCAGACTGTTATCAGTGACCGGTGCAAGAAGCAACATCTTCCATGGTATGAGGAGCAGCACTGGACATTTTCCATAAAAATGTGTCGAATTCACAGAGTCAAGCCCGACGGCAGTGGAGCAGGAAGAGATGAGAACATCGTGCAGACGTAACCAGGAGGATAGCAAAATATTTACTGAGTGAAACACGGGAGTTTTAAACAAAGGCCTGCTCTCGCCTGGCTGGCGATTTGTCTGTCTGCCCAAACAATGCCACCCCCACTGCAACTGACCGCTTTTACGACAGCGGGGTGAAGAGAAGCGAAATTCTGGTGTCATCCATCTCTGCAAACAGTTTACACTCTGATCACGGCCTGAGGGAAAGAGATGTGTGGTCTAGGTACATACCTGCCACACACACACACACACACACACACCTACACACTTTCTCTCTATTGAGTTTTCCCTGTAAACATAAGCCCCATGAAAGAGAAAGAGAGAAAAAGAGAGAAAAATCGAGGGCGGGGATAGGAGAAGAGATGTACTCTGGAGAGATTCAAAAACAAACTGCGCTTTTGTCTGATGTCTGATCTCTTTTGTTCGGAACACAACACACATGCACTATTCACCTCCTGCGCGTTTATCATTTAACATGTGACTTCAAGGGCTCGTTGCCTGAACTTTTCTACAACAATGTGAACATTTTTCAACCCCTCTTCATCCCTGACCATATAACCTCATCCAAAAGCCAAAGACTGAAATACTCCTTATCATTTCTGTGGATGGGCGGAGCTAAACTTCTGTAGGCTGAATGGTTGGATATCATGCATTGGTTTCCATCTCCTTTTCTTTTTAAAATATATGTATATGAGTATTTTTTTGTTCTATTTTTATTTTTTTCTTTACAAACGCACCAGGGTGGGGGGCTGTGTAAAATGCCATTTCAATAAACTGTCAAATTTATTCCTTTTTTTTTTTTTTTTTGAATTATTATTTTTTTTATTTATTTACACAGCGCTTTTTACAACTGAAGTTGTCACAAAGCAGCTTTACAGAGTTTATAGAATGTGTACTGTGTTACTGCTGTATTGACAATAAAAACCTCTTGAATCTTGAATCTCTTGAACATACTGATATGTTAACCATGTTTTTATGTATCACCCATTTTAAAAGAAAAAAAGAAAAGGAAAATGTAGTTTTTCCCCTTTAAACTACCCGACAGAAATGTGCCACTTTAGTTAAAATCTTAAAAAATATTTCCAAAAACAATTTGAGTGAGAATGAGCTTTAATCAGGCCTGAAGCTCAGTGACACTGCGGAGATCTATACAACTACAGCCCGTCTCCCACTCATTACGCATTGAGCCTTCTTGCCTTTACTTCTCCATTTTTGACTTTAAACTGTTCTAAATCTGCTACGCTGGGGTCACACACTCCAAAGGGACTAATGAGGAAACCAGGAAATAATCAGCAAATCAATAGTTTAGCCAAAAGTTGCATTTTTGCAGCCAAAAAATATTTTCTTTGCTTTGTCTAAAGATGAAACATATGTTCTGTCTAAAGAAAAAGAGGTTGAGGGTTGAGAAGGTTTAAACTGGTGGTCAGCCATTGCACAGTGTGAGAATGGAACAGTATGGAAAGTTCGAAATGTTAATACAATGTTTGAGGAATTCATTTGTTAAAGAGGAGCTTGTTCCGGGTTCCTCCCACATGGTTTAGATTGATTGACTACTCTACATTGCCCATAGGTGTGAGTCAGTGTGAATGGCTGTCTGTCTTTGTGTTGCCATTGTGTTGTCTGTTGGGATCGGTTCCAGCTTCCCTGCATTCGAAATGAATAAAGCGTTTTGGAAAATGGATGGGACTCAAACTTTATTTTATGTCAGATTGTTCTCTTATCTTAATTTAAATTTAATTAAACTTTATCTGTGAATTAGTGATGAATATTAATTGCAACGTCCAATACAACTATTTGAAATTTGGTGGTAACGTCATATTAAGACTCAAAATGAAAGTTGTTTGGGTCATGTTGGGTTCTGAAGTGAAATTTGTCGATATTGAGTTTGCAATGGTGCGTCAGGGTAGACGCGTACAAAGTAGCTACCAGCTGTCGTCCAAAGAGGGGAAAACAACAAAGTATTGTTGGGTGTGTAGGGGTCCAACCTTCACTGATTTATGAGTCGACTCATTTAAAAAGTTTTAAAAGAACGTCACTGACATTTTTGACTCTGATTACACCGCAACAGAAAGTGCATCATCCTCCAGCGACCAGAACTGGACAGAAAATTTTTAGGCTGGAGTGAAATTTCAGGTCCAATCTAAGCTCTAGTGCACATTTAGTATCAAATACTTAGCTTAAAAAGGAAAATAGCTTAGATTTGAGCAGAAATTCTGTCAGAAAGTAACTATACGCCATTGTGAACACACCCCATCACAGTAACCATCGGTAACCATCAAGAGTACCTCAGTAGTGACTGGGCCGAGCTGGAGACATTGGTGGACTAGTGATTAGGAACTTGCTCTTGTGATTGGCGGGTTGTTGGTTCAATTCCCAGCCCAGGAGCTGTTGATGTAATGGACTTTGTGGGATGGGCTGTATTCCCAATCAAACAGAGTCACTATCACTAAAAAGCAAATCCAACTGGAAATTACTCCATACAAGTAAAAATACCATTTCCCCCCAAGTCTCTACTATCTGACTCACCTTTGTGCAGATCAGAAGATTCTATCATCTATCAAATGAAAGCAGCACATGAAGGTGTTTGTAGAATGGGTTTGAAGTTGTGTTTCTTGGGGCTGTGGTTTGGTTGGTACACCTTCCCCCTCGCCTCTTTCCCGTGCGCTCCAGGCCCTGGCCAGGTGTGGATGTTTTTATTATTCATTTGCTGAAGCACCTGAAGTTTCCTAGCTGGGGGCAGGAGCACCTGCATGCACTCATACAAGCACACATAGACACACAGACAAATACACACACACATACACACACTTCGCTCCAGGGCAGCTTTAAAAACCAGCAATCCATGAACCACTGTAATCTGTTAAACTTGGACAGAACGAGCAGTTATGGAGGTTCTGCAGCCGTCGTCCAAAAGCACACACACATGGGTGTTCTCCAACAGGTAGTGTTCTCCAACAGTTTCTGAAACAAATATTGCTTTTAATTCTACTTTACTGAATATTAATTTGAGCTTTTCATATGGCACTCAGTTTTGTGTTTACTGATGAGCCAAAACATTAAGAACACTGGCAGATGAATAACATTCGGTATCTCGTCAAAGGTGTCAAGCTCTGATAGTGGACAGCAGGCGAGCAGTCAGCTCTCATAGCTGTCGTGTTGGATGTGGGAGAAATGTAAAGATCTAAGCAACTTTGACCAGGGCCAGACTTTGGTAGAGTGGTAGAGTGGACTGGGGAAAGACAAACCAAAGACCTGGGTGGTCACTATCTGGTTCAAACTGACAAAACGGCCAATGTGGCTGATTAAAAGATGAACTAATACGAATGCTGGTCTAATAAAAGTGTTTATAGATTGTACAGGAGCTTTTGACCTTAATGTGCTGTGAGAATAAGACAATGGTGCTCATGTTATCATAGGAATTTTGGATTCTGCATTTATGTGGATTAATTTGGCACAGGTCCCCCATCTAAACATCGTTGCCAACCAAGTTCAGACCTTCAAACCTTCATAGTATTGGTTTTCCCAGAGTGCAGTAGTCTTTTTAAGCAATAAAATGCACCTTTAAAGAGTCCAGGTTAAATGAAAGCCAAAGAGTAATTTTAGCAAATTTGTCATTTTAGAAAACCAATTAAAAATATGTTCTCCCTTTCCTTTCTTTGAAGGAATTAAGAAAACATTCACAAAATTAATAAACATGATCATACACATTATGAGTGCAAACAGTCTAGTCGTTGAAGCAGCCCCAAACCATAACACTTCCACCACCATGCTTTAAAGCTGGTATGGGATTCTCCTATTTATGTCACACGTGGGTATTTTTAGCTCTTTATCTGCCAATTTCATGATATTTTTTATATGAATTTTTTTTTCCTGACTCATGCAAGTCAGATTTGACTAATCTGTTTCGATTAATGTACTAATGTAACATTTACAAAAGTTCCTTCTAAAAATTGCTGGGGTGGCCAGTCCTGGACAAATTGTCATTTGAAATGTACACCAATCGCAGATGATTTTCCTTACAGTGGATTTGATGATGCCACACACTTAGCAATAAAGTTTAACAGTAAAGTATAGCAATTAAAACAACAATGACAAAAACACCAGACCCTGGATATCAGGATAGAACACAGATTCCTCCTGCAGGTGGTTCTAAGCAATGGCACCTAATCTAGAACACCTGATTCTAATTTTATAGACTTAAAGGTGTGATAAATATATGGAAGTATGTACTTGTTCCATGTTACTGAGCTGTATTGTGCTCATTTAGAACTACAAAGTGTTATATTTTTATGTGTCAGTTGTACTATATCAGGTATATGTTAAAAATAAACAATTTCCATTGCATTTACTTATGATCTTATATATAAAACACAATAAACTTGTCTCTTGCCTATACATACATTCACCCCCCACACACATACGTGCGGCGTGCCCCACCAATTAACCCCCCGTGTGTATGAGTGCAGATCAGTGGAGCAGCTCCACATTGAGCTGACAGCACAAACACAGCTGGAGACTGAGCAGAACCTACCGAGCGGCACTGCCCTGCTTACCACACACACACACACACACACACACACACACACACACACACACATACACAAAGAAACCACAGGGAATTTCGGTTATGCACCCTCTCAGATCCCCAGGTCTAAACACAGCCATGCACATCTCAGAATGAAAAATGTCACTGTAGAATTGAGCGGAACATATCTGATTATTGCCCTTCAGATGATTTTAAAGTCAGTTCTTACAAACATCCATTTAGTTATTTTTTCTTTTATATCAAATTTGTTTTTACAACACTGCACCCCTCCAGAAACTGGGTCTTTCTCTGGTCATTGTATAACTGACTGTATAGAAAAGCATATGTGACTCAATTACATAACATAAATAAATGCAGTACTTCAGTATTTTGAGCAACAGGACTTTGCAATAGTGATTTTTTATGCAATACAGTGGTGCTTTAAAACTTTCTGTATTTTTACATCATTTTACAATTTTTACATTAAATCCCAAACATACATAAAGACAACTTGTATAAATCTTGTAGATCTTGTAAAAGATTTATCGGTGTTCATGTATATAAAATTATTCTTACTTTTATTTTTATTCTTTTTTTATATAGAACATACTTGTTAGTGTTTTTCTCATTAATTCCTTTTGTCTGTATAAGAGCTCAGTAACACCTACATTTCTCATTTGTAGGATAATAAAAGTTTATTCTATTCTATTCTATTCTATTCTATTCTATTCTATTCTATTCTATTCTATTATTTTATATTTTATTCTATTCTATTCTATTCTATTCTATTATTTTATATTCTATTCTGTTCTATTCTATTATTTTATATTCTATTCTATTCTATTCTATTATTTTATATTCTATTCTATTCTATTATTTTATATTCTATTCTATTCTATTCTATTGTTTTATATTCTATTATTTTATATTCTATTCTATTCTATTCTATTCTATTCTATTATTTTATATTCTATTCTATTCTGTTCTATTCTATTCTATTCTATTATTTTATATTCTATTCTATTCTATTCTATTCTATTCTTTTATATTCTATTCTGTTATTTTATATTCTATTATATTCTATTCTATTTGATTCTTTTATATTCTATTCTATTATTTTATATTCTATTCTACTCTATTCTATTCTAAAGAGAACCCATTTAAACTAGTAACACAAAAATGTTATATTTGCAGATTTATTTCTTGACTGTTAAGTGCCAAATGTATGTCAACCTGATGAAACCTTGTTTAACATTATCTGCCACCAAAAAGTTCCATTAACTGTTGGGTTTAACAGGTTTTTAGCTGATTCCTCTGTACAAAACAGCTTTAAATCTGGGATGCTGGTGAGTTTTCTCACAAAAATGGCTAATTTCATGTCCTTTCACAACCTTTCTAAGGTGAGGCCTTTGAATCGGCCATTTCAGAACATAACTTTATTCTTCGACTTAATCTTTAGTAAATTGTAGCTGTGCAGAAAAGTTCTTTAAGGGGAACAGCTGTTTTGACCTTGTAACCTTGCAATGTGTACCATTGTTGTTAGTGTTTGATCTGATGTTGGACTCATTATTATTAACTAAAATGTGACCTTTATTTACTTTGAAGTTATCATGGGTTTATCTTGAAGACTATTAAACATCTTCCACTTGGAATAATCTTTGTTGGTAAAGCACTCCTGGAGAGTGTAACAATAGTCTTGAATTTCCTACATTTGTACACAGTCCAAGTTATTCTAAGCTTTAGGCTTCTAGCTCCCACCTCTAGTTTAATTGTCTTTTGTTGTTATTGCTGTTCTCTAGTGTCGACCAGAGGAGGATGAGTTCCCCTGCTGAACCTTGGTTCCGCTAAAGGTTTCTTCTTCCAGCTTAGGGGGATTTTTCTGGCCTCTGTCACTCTAGACTCTGAGTAAAAGTAAAAGTGACAATTTGTCAATCCATCCACACATGGGGCAGTTATCAACAGCACCCGAGGAGCAGTGTAGCTCACGGTCTAAATGTTAGATTTTGTACAGTTAATGTTTATAAACTGTGTCATTAAAAATAGTTATAGAATGTTGTGTCTGTAGCCAATTACTTACTGTATATACTGGAATACCCACCTTATTCTGGTTGGATTAATAAGGCAAAAGCTGGAGGGACCATATGATTTATTGTGCACCAAGTTCTGGCTTGTTTCACCTTGTAAACCATAGGTCATAGCTAAGCTTTCAGCAATATGCCACAGCACATAAATTAACCTCCCATGTGAATATTACTCATTTCCTTACCTGAAACAAGAGAATGGGGTAACTACTGGATTAAACAGTGTGGCCGACAGAATAAAACCTCTCAAACAAGCTATGTGGCTAAATTGGCTGACCAGTAGTATTGCTATCAAATCAAGTCAACTCAATGTATTTATACAGCGCTTTTTACAACTGACGTTATAACAAAGCAGATTTACAAAGTTTAGTTTATAGAATCTGTGTCCAAGCCCCAATGAGCAAGCCAAGGAAAATTCCCTAAACTGTAGGAAGAAAACTTGGAAAGAACCAAGGCTCAGAAGGGGAACCCATCCTCCTCTGGTTGACACCGGAGTGTGATAAAGAGAATTGTTTTTTTTATAAAATTTATAATTGAGGATTGCCCAAAATTGCAGAAAAATATAAGGGTATAGCCTTTTGAATTTTTGCAATTTTTGGTAAAAAATTCCAGATTCAATTCTGGCCCCATTCAGGTACGAACAGATTCTATGGACTGTATTTTGATGCTTTGGAAGGATTCTATGAAGAATAAATACATTTTTCTAGAAGAAAAAGGAAAAATTGTTGTCTGATCCTCATTTCATTGCAAATTTCGAAATTAATTTTTAAGTAAAAGACGAAATACACTGGGATACACTGAAAGATGGACTTAAAGATCTAAAACTCATTCCAGATACACAATATTACCATTTCTCTCAAACATTGTTCACAAATCAG